>ML816536.1:124295-158720 GCA_009831015.1 Picea engelmannii
TCAATGAAAAGATCGCTTCATAGGTGTTTTTGACAGTTAGTTCACCTTTGTTATCAACACCCGACCAAATAAGAGTGTTTGTTCATTTGCCTGAAGAGCTATGCCGATGCCTTTCACATCCCTGGTAAAATTGTCCCAATCATCCCCAGGTCTGTGCTACTCATCCACAACTCTGTTGTCATGATCGGGTTCCTAGCATTTAAGAGGAAGGAATTTTCACCCAAACCAAAAATCCTGTCCCTCCCTACTAAAATCAATGATCCCGCTCCTAGTCTCCAGCTAATCCAATGGAGAAAAATAGGAATGGTGCGCACCAGGCCAGACCAAATCCTTGAAGCAGATTTAGTAACATGAGAAGGCTTCCTAAGCCAATTGATGAGAGAAGTATTTTGCAAATATTTGCTCATCGCCACTCAATGCCAAACACTATAATCTCCACATTGTATTAGTGTTTAAGGCTTTATTAAAAATTTGGAGATTTCGAAAACCCAGCCCCCCAACTTTTTCAGTGTGGATAAGATCTCCCACCTGCATAAATGATAGTGTTGGGATTCAGAATGACCATTCCACAGAAAATGGAACATCACTTTCCTAATCCTACTCAATACTGAAAGAGGCAGAGCTTCCATCGACATCCAGAATACCGGTTGGGTTTCTAAAACAACTTTAACCAAAATGTATCTTCCACCCATTGACAATGAGCAATTACACCAAAATAGTTGTAACCCTAAATTTGTTAAAAATAGTTGTAACTCTAGATTTGATTTGAGTGATTAAGTTTATGTTAGAAATAGTTGTAACCCTAAATTTATTAGAAATAATTATAATCTTAGATTTAATTTGAGTGATTAAGTCTATATTATATAATTCTAGTTATTTATTTATTTATTAAAAAATATAATTTAAATAATAAAAATTTAAAATTTCATCCAAATTAATTTATATATTTTGATTTAAAAATAAAATAAAAAACAATTAAATAAAAATGAATTTTTTACATTTATAAACAATAAAATTTTAATTATAAAATTCTTTTAAATCATAATAATAAACATGAAATTATGAAATTTACATAGTTTAGATTTTACTTTGGTATAGTTCAAGAACAACTCATACGGAGTTATCATTTTATGTTATCTTTGATATCTAAGAGTTGCTTGTAAATTGACTAACATTGTAGGTAGGTGTAGTTATCATGTTATCTTTCATATCTAAGATTTGCTTGTAAATTGAATAGCATTGTAGGTGTGGAAGATATTCAATTATGCTAACTCTAGAATGGGTTGAATTAGTATTTTGATTTTATTAGTTGTTGGAGTTAATTTATCTTCAATATCTTACTATGTTGATAGAATTTACTATTGACATAATGTTGGCTATGTTGATAGAATTCACTATTGACATAATGATGGTGTTGATTGTTGATGGCGTTAATTTTGACATAATGATGATATTGATGGAGTTAATTTTCGTAACCTTGATTATGGTTATGTTTACTACTTTGAATACTAAAAGTGTTAAGTATGTTGCTTGTTGACTCATGTTTATTTATGTTAAAGGTATTGACTACAATTATTTGATGAATATGTTTGTGTTGAATATTAAAGGTGACTCATGTTTATTTATGTTAAAGGTATTGACTACAATTATTTGATGAATATGTTTGTGTTGAATACTAAAGGCGACTCATGTTTATTTATGTTAAAGGTATTGACTACAATTATTTGATGAATATGTTTGTGTTGAATACTAAAGGTGACTCATGTTTATTTATGTTAAAGGTATTGACTACAATTATTTGATGAATATGTTTGTGTAGCATGTTAGAGTTCACTTATATTATGATATTGACTTAAGGTATTCACTTATTGATGAAAGTATTGATTTAAGTTGATTTACATTAAATATTTCAATTTATTTTTACTACATTGTTGTAACAAACTTAATTATCTAATTAAGCTTAAAAACAACATTATTACTTGGAATTTATAGGTAATTATAGTTTTTCAACAAAATTAGCACATACAAACAAAATTCTAATAATACATGGATTATAACAATTGGTGCATAGAAATTAGAGCATCATGCATAACCAACATTCTCTTGTAAAAAGTAATTGCATTTTTTCCATGATTATGGTCTCTTCTAGGGCACCTAGAAGGTCTTCTACAATAAATCGACATGGTTGGAAATTAATTTACATAATAAATGTAGAATTTATGTCCTCTCCATTACAATAACGGGTCTAACAACCTTCAACTCTACCTATCTATATTTAAGTGGTAACCTAGCACACCTGATTCCAATGCTAATTCACTCTGCCTATCCATATTTAATTGGTAGACTAACACTCGTGAGTCTAATGATAATGATAGCCTAACACTCCTAAGTTCAATGCTAATTCCACACTCGTATTATCCTCAATTAACTCATAATATTTTAACACAATAAAGCTAGAATGATTAATCTTCAACAATTAAACAAACAATAGTAGATAAATTACTTTTAACGGATGCACTTAGGGAATAGATCCACGGGAGTGTTTTGTAAGTTTTAAACTTGTGAAGTAAAGCAATGCATATAGATTCTTAAGAAAAACAAAAAATAATCAATGGCTCATACACATAGTACACACAGATTTACGTTGGAAACCCTTAACCGGGAGAAAACCAACCTTCCTTGGTGTCGCACCTTTCAACTCTTCATTGTATTAATTTCACCATTCACCATACAATATATACAATGTTTTAGGTATTCCGTAGCTACCAAAACCCTAATCCCTTAATCCAGGATTAATTTAGAAAACCGCTAAAAATAGAAAAACCCGCAGTTGTCGAATTTGACGCGCCCACACACACACATGCAAAGAATATAACACATACCCAACATCCTCCCACTTGTTGTTTTCTTTTCATATAGGGGTTCACAAGATTACATAGTCAACAATCCAGGGCAACAATGCCCATTGTTACTCTACACCAAGAGAACTTCTCTGTGCTCACAGACTTTCTCAATGAATCTGCAACATTCTTCAAAGTGTCAACCTTTTCCAACAACACCTTATTTTCTTCAACCATGTCTCTCACAACGTGATATTGAACATCAATATTCTTTGTCTTCGAATGATAAGCAGGGTTCTTTTCCAAGAAGATTGCACTCTGACTGTCACACTCTAATCTCATTTCTTTTTGTACCAACCCAATACCTGAACACAATCTATGTAACCATACTGCTTTCTTGCTTGCATTAGTGGCTTCCGTGTATTCATCTTCTATAGTTGAGAGTGCCACTACAATCTGTCTTTTTCTCATCCAACTGATTGCTCCTCCAAATAGGTTAAACACATATCCACTTGTGCATCTTCTGCGATCTAGATCTCCAGCCCAGTCTGCATCAACAAACCCATGTATGTCCACCACTCTGTCCAATTCTAGTCTTCCTTGGTAGCACAATCCATAATTGGTAGTGCCACACAAATACCTGAAGACCCTCTTTATTGTTGTCCAATGCTCCTTCCCTGGTTTTGACATATACCTTCTCAAAACTCCCACTGCATGTGCAATGTCTGGTCCAATACAAACCTTTGCATACATCAAACTTCCAACTGCACTGGCATATGAAACATGGGACATGTCCTCTACTTCTTCTTGTGTCTTGGGACACTGCTATGCAGATAACATTACAACTATAGGAATAGGAACCTTGACCAGTTTACTTCCATGCATATTAAACCTCTGCAATATCATCTCAACATATTTTCTCTGATTCAACCAGAGTTTCTTGTTTGCACGGTCTCTTTTAATCTTCATTCTCAGAATGAAGTTAGCAGCACCAATATCCTTCATGTCAAATTTGGAGGATAGTTGTGATTTCACCTCCTTGATAACATCCATGTTATTTCATACTAGCAACATGTCATCAACATAAAACACTACATAAATGAAGCGATTACCAACATGCTTGGAATATACACAATGATCAACCCTGCTTCTCACAAATCCCAATCCAAGGATGTATGTGTCAAACTTTTGGTACCACATCCTAGGTGATTTCTTCAAACCATATAGTGACTTCTTTAGCTTACAGACCAGTTCTTTCTTTCCCTTCACTACAAAGACTTCTGGCTACTTCATGTAAATTTCTTCTTTCAGATCCCCATGTAGGAATGTTGTCTTCACATCCATCTATTCCACTTCAATATCAAAAGAAACAACAATAGATAAAAAAAATCTAATATAAGTTAACTTGGCAACATGAGAAAAAATCTCACCAAAGTCAATTCCCTCTACTTGGGAATAACCTTTTTCTACTAACTAATCTTTTTATTTCTCCAGTTTTCCTTTTGCATTAAACTTCTTCTTAAACAACCATTTTCTACCAACATATTTTCTTCCAGTTGAAACTCAACTATATCACATGCCTCATTTTTATCCAAGGCATCCATTTCTGCAACCATGGCCTTCTTCCAGAGTTTACTATCCTTAGAATTCACTGCTTCCCTGACAGTTTTGGGATTATCATTAGTAATAGATAAAGAAAAATTAGAACGAAAATCAGGTGGACTATACCTTTTTGGTTTCCTTCTGTCCCTTATTGATCTCCTCAATACTAGGGTATGAGGTTCTTCTTCTTCTGCTTCATCTTCTTTAGATGATTCAGATTTTGCATCATCCAAATCAAACTCTATTTTCTCAGGTTCTTCTTGCCTTGGTAGGAATTACTGTTAGGAAGCATCTTTTACATCTCTAAAAAGAACATCTCAACTGTAAACAATCTTCTTATTTTTTGGGTTCCGAAGCTTATAACCTTTCACACCATCTTTATAACCCATAAAGATACACTTTTCAGCTTTATTATCCAGCTTACTCCTATTTTCCTTTGGAACATGTACATAAGCATCACAACCAAACACTCTGAGATGTTCAAAAGAGGGTTTCTTACCAGTCCATACCTCATGTGGAGTTTTATCATCTAGCGCCAATGAGGTTGATCGATTGACTAGGTAACATGTTGTACCCATTGCCTCTGCCCATAATTCCTGTCCTAACTCGGCACCACTAAGCATGCTCCTTGCTTTTTCCATTAGTGTCTTATTCATCCTTTCTGCAACTCCATTTTGTTGAGGTGTGTATGGAGTAGTCTTATGCCTTTCTATACCACAATTCTTACAGAATTCTTTGAATTCATTTCCGCATAATTCTCCACCATTATCTGTCCTCAATACCTTTATTTTCTTCTCTGTCTGATTTTCTACCAAATCCTTAAACTTTTTAAATTTATCAAATACCTCATATTTCTTTCTAAGAAAATAAATCCATGTGTTCCTTTAGAAATCATCTATGAATGAAACATAATACACAGATTTACCTAGTGATGGAATATGCATAGGTCTAAACACATCATTGTGTATCAACTTTAAGATCCCCTTTGCTCTTGTATCACAAGATGGGAATCTTACTTGATTCTCTTTACCATATATGCAATGTTCACAGAAAAGAAAAATCCAGAGTGCAATTAAACATACCTTCAACCATACCTTTATCGTGTAGTGTTCGAAGGCCCTTTTCTCCAATATGCCCCAGTCTTTGATGCCACAATATGGTCTTCTTTCTAGGGAGAGTATTGGTATTGTCTTCTTTATTTCTCTACTCATGGACAACAGAACTGTTACACCCATTAGTATAAGTGCTTCCCAACAAATTTTATAGATTTCCACACCAAACTCCCCTCATCAACACCATTGCTCCTCATACCATCTTACAAGTTCCATTTCCCAATATAGTATCCACTCCTTCTTCATCCAACTTACTTATAGATATTAGGCTCCTGGCTAGTTTTGGAATGTGAAGAACCCCAAGGAGAGTTCTAATCCTTCCATATTTTAGCAACAACTTAACCCTTCCACATCCCATGATTTTGGTTGTCGAGTCATCTCCTAGGAATACATCACCACCATCATATTTTTCATATTCACAAAACCACTCCATCTGAGGAGTCATATGATATGACGCACCTGAGTCGATTAACTATACACCACGGTTTGCATGTGTACTTGTAGATGCCAGGTAAACATCACCTCCCTCTTCAGTGGAGGTTTTTTCCTCTGTGGAAGAGGTATTATCAGATCCCTTTGGTTTATCAACCTTCCTAGACTTGTAATCTTTTTTATAATTCCCTCTTTTACCACACTTCCAACATTTCTTCAAAGATTTTCCTGGAGACTTAGATCTACCTATAGATTTAGATCTCCTCCCAGAAGACTTGCCAGGATTCCTATCTTGGGTACGACCTCTTACAAATAAAGCATATGTGCTCTGACTATCCATGTTTTTCTGCCTCATCTCTTCAGATAACAAGGATGCAACTTAATCCTCATACTTCAATGTAGATTGAGTGGTACTACCAATTTCTACAACTAGATTATCCCAAGAGTCTAGAAAAGAACATAACAAAGTAATACATTGATCTTCTTCTGCAATTGTAATATTAACAAATACTAGTTGACTTACCAAAATATTAAAGGAATTTAGATGTTCTATCACAGAATCTCCATCTTCCATCCTAAGATAATACAACTTCTTTTGAAGAAACAACTTGTTTACCAGGGACTTTGATTGATACAAATTCCCTAACTTATCACATAGTTCTTTGGCTGTAGATTCTCCCAAGACATTCAACAACACTGAATCTGCCAGGTAGAGTCGAATAGTACTCCTTTCTCTTCTTTCCAACTTTTCTCAGTCTTCCTTCGACATACCCGTAGATGGTGTACTAGTAATTTGTGTACTAGTAGGTTGTGTACCAATAGTTTTTGTGCCAGTAGACTGTGTACTAGTAGGCTGTGTACTAGGATCCACAATGATCCATTGTTCTTTGTCTACAAGAAGGTCCTCCATCTTGAGCTTCCATAGCTCAAAGTTTTTACCGTTGAACTTCTCTATCTCAATTCTAGAAGAACTCTCCATTCCTCTTTATACACTCGAATCACCACTGCAAAAGATCCCACTAAACCCATATTTGTCACAGACCCAAGATAAACTTGATCTATCAAGACCGAGCCAAAACCTCAGCAACAAAGGTGTCCCCTTGAAGCCAAAAATGAGCTCTGATACCACATGTAATTTTTAAACCTGTGAAGTAAAGAAATGCATATAGATTCTTAAGAAAAACATAAATTAATCAATGGCTCATACACATAGTACACATAGATTTACGCTGGAAACCCTTAACCGAGAGAAAACCAACCTTCCTTGGTGCCACACCTTTCAACTCTTCATTGTATTAATTTCACCATTCACCATACAATATATACAATGTTTTAGGTATTCTATAACTACCAAAACCCTAATCCCTTAATCCAGGATTAATTTAGAAAACCACTAAAAATAGTAAAATCCGCTAAAATAGAAAAAACCGCAGTTGTCGAATTTGATGTGCTCACACACACACATGCAAAGAATATAAAACATACCCAACATGTTTTTCCTCCCATCCATGTGCACTAGCTTGAGTAAGTGCCACCCCCATGGTAGAGAATGAAACAACAAAGGTAAATTTGCTAGCTATAGCTTTGGTTTTTCTCAGTCAACCCGATTCTGAATTATTACAGCCAAAAGAATACTAACTCAACCTAATTTCACAATAGCCATCCTATTCACCAACCTTTATTTTTCTCTCATCCCTACACAAAACAAGGAATGTGATCCCCTTCAGTGTTAAACAGTCCCTCATTCTATCCCACTTCCCTCTAGTGCTCTAGGAAAACTCTTTGCTATAAATAGGGAAAACTCTATTGTAATTTGATTCCTCTTTATTTCAATGATTACCCATGAACATAGTCATGGCTTCCTCATATTTTGATTCCTGCAACTCTTGCAGCACCACAATAACACTATGATGGTTTAATTACATATTCAATACCAACCCTCTACAACATGTCCTCTCATAAACCAACATTACAACATACCAACATACACATTGCATACCCAACATGTCTAGCCCAATTATAGCAACATGTCTAGCCCAAGTCCCCACAAAATTACCAATAATAGAGAATAATTCAAATACAAGGCATTTTTCCCCTAAAAGAATTGGAACAAATCTCTTCCTAAGGTTGCAGCATGAGAACCACGTGCCCTTCTCTCAAGTTTGGAATGAAAATACTTGAGGCACATACAACAAAGGACACGAGGTTCAGAAAGGACACTTGACATTCAATATTAAAATGTTATTTTATTTTACCAACCCTATTTCTCCCCTCATTATTTCGTTTCCCCCATCGTGCTCCTAAGGATTTATTACCCCCAAGTGTACCTATTATTAGTTTTTTTATTATATTGTTAAATAAAACATAATGGAATGGCACTATACTTACCCACTTACCATATACTTATATAATAGGCTTGTATGTTCATAGGGGGTATTACGTCCCCCCCACCCTTGAAATAACATTGTCCTTGGAATTCATGTTTCCTATTAATTAAATCATGTCTTCATTCTTCTGTTGTTCCTATAAACCATTAAGAAAAATAGGCTTAGTAAAGCCACTTTTATACAACAATTATTTTGTTCACATGAATTTTTCACCTGCATGATGTAAACATTTATGTTCATAACATAAAAAAAAGCATGCAATATTAATTCAATACTTATGTATACAACTATTTATTTTCTTCATAAGGCCGCCACAAGAAAGAGTTCAACTCATTGTCTTTTCTGACACACTCTCAAATTGCCCCTTCTTGCAACAACTTGTCTTTTCAAGTTCAAGCATCCCCTTCTTTGTTAAATAGTTCCTCGTGTGATTCATCTTTCCAAGGATTTTATATGCAAGAATAGAGCCAACATAAGATTCTATTACAATCACAATGGCCTTCTTCTTGAGTTTTCTAGCTTACAATAGTCATCATTTTCCATTACTAGTTAGATTCACCATCCTCGTATGTCATAAACATAAACATACAAACATTATGAGTCATATCTTTGTTTTTTAGCCAACTTTCGCAATAGTTATTACATCATCAAATTCAAGATAATATAGGAAGTTCCACATAATACTTAGTGTTGAATTGTGTAGGTGATAGTCCCCCTCTTCATTATGGCTTACTTTCATTGGCATATCCAAGAGATCCCTTTCTATAATCTCTATTCTCCCAACATATATTTCTTGGAGTCTATCAAAACATGACTTCTTTTGCATATAAATATTTTCACTACATCCACAATAGCCTTATGAAAGGATATTGTAATTATGAACTACCAATAATTCCATCATTTCTAATGTAGTCATATTATCTACTTTATGTAACATCCCCAATATTAATCCTCGTAAATCACAATGTAATTGTGAAACTATTATTTAGGTTGGTGAGTCAGTATGTATCTGGTCGAAGAGCTTGTATTGATCAATATAGTCGATGGTTGAGCTATGTAAATTGTATAATGAATTATTAATAGAAACAATAGTGATTGGTTGTGATATGAGAGAGACGGTAATGATGGGGGGGATATGATTCCATAAGAGAGGGGGATAAAAGGGGGTCCAAGGAAAAACCCATGTCATTGCCTAAGTTAATGTTTCATTACCATCTAATCCTTCTTTGACTTTTAGACACTCAATCATTGAATTCATGTAAGAGGTTGGGTTAGGGAGTTAACTCACCTAGTTATGACAACATGGAATGAGTACAAGCTAGCATGGGCGAATTGTAAGAGTTAAGAAATCCTTTTTGGGAAGAGTGAGTTTAGCAAGAAATGGAGAAGAAGGACATTCAAGTAGGAAGAGGGGACAATTTCTACATGTCGATTTGGGTTGAAAAATTTAGTTCATGGCCAACAATGTGAATTGGAACCTTGGAAGAAAGTGGGAAAGCTTGAGGGACTATGTGGCAGAGAATGGGGATACCATTCCTTGGGTTATGCAGGTCAAAGGAAATAGAGTTGGTGGATTGGAATGGTTGTTGGAGTAGAAACCCGAAAATTGGGTTGTTAAGAGTGTGGACAATGGACAAGAGATTCAGGCCTCCTTGTGGACTCATAGCCTCAGCTCAGGGGTGGCTTGTTGTTTAAAGAAAATAAAAAATAAGCCTATGGTTGGGAGGAACATCCTCTACACATAGCCAATCAGTTCTACTATTTAAAGACAAGTTTATGTTATGTTTATTATGTTAATTTTGTAGTGTAAAATGAATATTTGAATGTTGTTTCATTTTCTTGAATGACTGCATTCATGTTTTTAAATATGTTGTTAGTTGCATGAGGAAAATTATGGGCTTGTTTCCCCCTAGTTAATTTTATATGCACAAGGCATTTTTTAAATTTGTTTTTAGTAGGAAGGTAGGTTACAATTTGGTATAAGATCTTATGGTTCAACACTAGACTCATATGGGCCAAAGACCAATGCAAATTGGGTAAATTTGTTGTTTTACATCTATGAAGGATTTGGGGAATTTTTTGAAACTGGAGTGAAATCCGCAAATTCCTAATAAAATTCAGGTCAAATTTGCACTGAAAATGGTTGAGGAGATGATCAATGGCATCAATCTGCAAGTTTCAAAGTTAAATTTGGCCTAAATGGTCGAATTTTGTGTTTTAATGATTATTGAGGGGTTAGTAGAATCAATGGTACATACTTCATTCAACTTGGTGATCAATAGGAGAGATTCATTTTGAATCGGTTAACATTTTTAAGTGCACCAATGAAAATTCCAGAAAATTTATGAAATTTTCGAAAATTATGATTTTTTGGATTTTTGAAAATATTCATACAAATGATGATGTGGACCATACCAGTGACATGGATTAATAGGATCCATGTTGGCAGTGCCATGGTGTCAGAAGGAGAGAGTCATGGAATAGATTTTGATGAATCGATGACCAAGATTGCATTTGATTTTTATATCGACAACCAATATTCATCCTAGATACTAAGCATTCCAAGGTTCAGTTAAATTCTATGAAGTATGGGAATTTTACTAGATCATCAATGAATTTTGGGTAATCGATGCCCAAGATCACATTCAATTGGAAATCTACAAATTTGGTGAAGTATGATGAATCGATAACTAACATCACTTTGATTTTGAGATTGATGACTCATATGCATCCTGGATTTGTTTAAAAACTTCTAAGTTTTGGAGTTTGGTGAAATTATACAAACTACAATCCTTTTTTAAAATAACCAATGGCGAAAATCATCGATCATCGATGGAGCAATCAGGGGTTGGAAAATTTCTACAAAGTATGACTTTTCTGTAAATCTCCCATGAAGAAAATCATTGATCATTGATGAAGCGATCAAAGTTCGGAGAAATATTACAAAGTTAGTTCGTCGAAGGAAATTTTTGATCGTTGATGGATTTTTTGTAGTTCAACAAAGTTTGGTGATGTTTGGGAATTGCCGGTCCATATCGCATTCTCTTTGGTGATCGATGATCGAGATTCAGCTGCGAACATGGAAAATTTTAGCGAGTTGATGGTCGATATTGCATTTGATTTTGAGATCGAGAGCCCAAATTCATCCTAGTTTTGGTTTTGGGGTTCAACGAAATCCTATGAAGAAGTGACTTTCTCGTTAATCATCAATCATCAATGCAAAGAAAATCCTTGATCGTCGATGTAGAGAAATAATTCGATTGTAGATGGAGGGAAAGGAGGATGATGGCATGGATGAATCAGGGGATGAAACATGGACATCAATAACCATGATTCATATTTCCATGTCAGCAAAAATAGACAGTTTACCCCTAAAAAACTGTATGGAGACAAAAAATTCTTTTGGAAATAACAAGATAATTTCAAATCATAATTAAATAAAATTTAAGGGGTGTGTCTACAGTGACTCGGAATACAATAATTCCAATGAGGGTCACTAGTTACTTTTGCTTCAATTTTATGAAAAATGCAAATTAGTGACTTTCGAAGATTTGGGTTGTGCTCGGTATTCGGGGCACAGATGAAGGTGAAAATTTTGTAAAGAAATAAAAAAGAAGGAATGCAGATATTCATTTGGGATTCTATCAAAACTCAAAAGGAGTTGGTGTGAAGATACTCAAACAGGGAAAAATCCACTACTCTTGGGTGCATTTCGAGGATTTTTGAAATCTTTGGAGGAGAAAAAGGGACCCCATATTACAAATCCATAAATTTTCATTTAGTTAAATTTTATCTATACATCAATCTAGAAAACTTTTTCTTGAGGAAGTTTTCCCCATTTTTTCTCTGTTTGGGAGATAGCCAATCTTGGCTAAAAATTCTAAGTCCGAAGAAAGTGTAGAAGTCCAAAGTTGTCAATTCCAAATTTATACAGAATTTCATTGGAGCATCCATTTCCAAATATGAATCTTGATATGTTCTCACAATTGTAAATTATATCTATGTCCATTGCAAAAACAAATCTGATTCCTGACATATTTTCTTCCACAAGTGGCATAAAAGGTTTTCTTCTTATGAATTGGCAACTATGGTTGAAGTATCCAAGGAAAGAAAGAAATCCACATAAGTTATCAAAGTATGTAGTGGAGTAAAGGTACATGTTCAAAGGATTCAAGGGACATGATGATAAAGGTTATTCACTTGAGGGTGAATGTATCATTCAATTGGGAGCAGAGTGGCCTTGAGTGGCCAAATATGGATTCATAGGGAATTACTAAATGTAGTGAAGAAAAATGATTTAAAATTTGAACAAAGCCAATGGATAACTAGAGGTAATGGAAAGGGATGCCATAATGATAATGGTTAATATGATTCAAGCATATTGTAGTATCAAGATGATTGAATGATATAAAGTACCTCATTCCAAGGTGTTAGAAGGTTCTAACAAGGTAAAGTTGGAACATGGTTTCCTAAGTGGAGGAAGTGGCCAACGAAGCATATTAGCTAGGTATGCAAAATGGCCAAGTGGGACTAATCCAGATTGGATCATTATATATTTTTTCATCTATCTCGATCCTTTTAGAGCAGAAAAAAAATTGGAGGAACCAACTTGCAGGGCCATTTTAGTGGCAGGTCCCAAATTGGAAAATTGGGGCCCGAAACCTTTAAGGGACATTTTGAGACATCAAAAAACATTTTTTGGGTTAAAAATTTCCCAACACAACATGGACCTAGTGACACTATTCTACACATTGAGATACTTCCAATCATGCAACAATTTCGTTAATCGAAGCTTGTATGCAAAAGTTATGCCTCTCACAAGTTGACCTAACGTGTTGACCACCATGATATGAGAGGATGCTACATCAATCTCTTTTAATCACACATATGAGGCTAGATACTATTCTCTATTTTTTGCATTTTATCTATTTTATGCATAAGAAGAAAATCATTAACTAAATATTATGGATATCTAAAGGAAAATTAACCTTAATAGTAAATATTCCAGTATTTTATTATATATATTGTGATGAATTGTTCCAATGGAATATCCATGTAATTTTACAGATCATATCGATATCAGAGCAGGTTTTCCTTTTGGTTATTTTTGGGAATTTTCATAATATAGGAATCGACTTAAAGAGAAGTCACAGAAACCCTAGCCATGGTGGACAATTATGTTCATAATAACCCTCAAGATCCAATAGAAGAGAGATTTGAGCAGTTGGAAGTGCAATTTGCCGACATCAGTCACAATATGAACCTCCTCATGGCAGCTCTAGCAAGAAATATCGAATCGTTTGGAGATGATGGAGGCTCTAACTTAGAGATCAGATCGGAGAGGAAATTGGGAGATCGGAAAGACTCAGGAAAGGAGTCGTGGAAACAATCCAAGAAAGATAAACTAAGTTCAAGTGTTGATAATCCTTCACAGTCCCTATTCAACATGTAAGCGAAAGTGAACATAAATCCATACCAAGATGAGATCGATGCATTAAAACTTAATCATTGGTTGTAACAACTAGAATTTTATTTTAGCATTCACCATATAGATGAAGGGAAAAATATTTCATTTTCTAGATTGAAGTTAAAGGGCCATGATTTAAACTGGTGGGAAATCCACAAAGAAACACTTAGGTTGGATGGTGATCCACTAGTAACTAGGTGGGAGGACTTCAAAACCCTAATCAAGTCCCAATCATACCTTATTGGGTATGTAGAGGACCAATGGATCTAGTGGCACTACCTCAGGAGGAGTACACCACTAAGTTCAAAAAGATGGCCATCATGTTGGGTATCTCTTTGAAGAACCAATATGTAATCCTCAAGTATCTGAGAGTTTACACAGTCATCTACGAAAGCATGTGATGTTCTTCAATCCAAGGAAAATGGATGATGTGTGTGTACAAACACAATACTTGGAAAACATAGGCCAAAAGAAGGGGCAACCAAGTGGTTTGAAGCAGAAAGATCATCAGGAATTTTCCAAGGAGGGGAAGAAGAAGTGGAAAGGGGAAAATATAAGAATACAACAACCACTACACATCATTGTAAAGATACCAACAACCACTGCAATCATTGCAACATTGATGGCCACATCGAGGAAAAATGCTTGAAACTACATCCAGAGTTGAACCTGAAGAACCACAAGAAGGACGGAAAGAAACAAAAGATTCTAGCTACAGATTCAAGCAATCAACTTGAAATTAGCTCAGATGTGGATGAAAATATTGTCTACACATCTATGCAAAAGGAAGTGACTCTAAGTATCCTTCATCACTAGGAAGAAAAGGACATGACCAAGCTCTTCCACATCAAGATTTAGGTCAAGAAGACCAAGATAAATTCTTTGTTCAACTCTGGTTCATAGGATAATATCCTAGCAACAGATCTAGTCAAAAAACTTGGATTGGAGTTTCATGATAATCCTAGCCCCTATCCATTGGGTTGGGTAAATAAGGACGTAGATATAAAGGTAATGAAACAATGTAAGATTAAATTTGTTGTAAGTGTTGATTTTCTTGATGAAGTGGAATTGGATGCAGTACCCCTTGATGTGTATGGAGTAGTGTTTAGAATCACATACATGTATATGAAGGATGCAATATTCATGCGAAGAGACAAGAAGTACAGATTGATAAAGGATGGGAATTCCTACATCATTAACGCACGTAAAGGAAAGTCAAAGATCTCACTGGTAAGTGCCAACCAAGCCAAAACGTTGATTAGTTCTAGTAAGAAATGTGTTTTTCTTTTCTCAAGAGAGCATCAACTTGATGATGAGTCAATGAGAGTGAAGGAATCTCAGGAGGAGTGTACTAAAGAGAAGAAACATCATTTGGATGAGTTGTTACATGAATACCAAGGAGTTTTCAAGGAGCCTAAAGGGATACCACCCAAGAAGGATGTGGAGCACGAAATATAGTTATTTCCAGACTCCCCATTGTTGAATATTGGGTTGTATAGTCATTCTATTATAGAATCGAATGAAGTGAAGAAAAAGGTGAAGCAGTTGTTGGAGTGAGGTGTAATTCGATCGAGTACCTCACCTTGTGGTTAACCCTTCATAATTTTACCCAAGAAGGATGGGAATTGGAGAATCTGTATCGATTACAGGGAATTGAACAATATCACACTGAAGAATCGGTACCCTTTGCCAAATATCGATGATTTGTTGGACCAAATGCAACATGCCAAGTACTTCACTAAGCTGGATTTGAAATCAACATATTACCAAGTACAAGTCAAAGAAAAAGATACCTAGAATATTGTCTTCAAGACAAAGCAAGGTTTGTATGAGTGGTTGGTTATTCCATTCAGTTTATGCAATGCATTGGCTACATTTATGAGACTAATGAACTATGTTTTACACCCTTATCTAGATTCATTTATTATTGTCTATTTGGATGATATATTAGTTTATAGTGCTACCTGGGAGGAGCACATCTCACATATTATGCAGGTGTTAGGACTCTAAATAAGCACCAACTGCTGACTAATCTAAAGTAATGTGAGTTTTCTCAGCAATATTTAGTGTATTTGGGGTATGTGGTTGGTGGAGGGGAGCTCAAGATAGATCCTGCGAAGATGGAGGCCATCATGAAATGGCTAGTTCCTTCAAATTTCATTTAATTTAGGAGTTTTGTTGGGGAAACACAATACTTGTGGAATTTCATTGTTTCATTTTTAGTGGTAGCTACACCACTCCACACATAACAGTTGGTGGTAAGATTTTCTAGTAGGGGAAGAATCAACAGAAGGCCTTTGATGAGATGAAAATAAAGATCAGTCAAGAACTAGTGCTCACACTACCAAATTTTCAAAATCCCTTAAAAGTGGAGACATATGCAAGTGGGTATGCCATGGGAGTAGTCTTGATGCAGGGAGGAAGGCCTTTATGCTATCATTCTAAAGTATTTCATGGGGATTTCTCAACTAAACTACCTACGGCAAGGAGCTCTATACATCGGTACAAGCTATCAAAAATTTGAAGAACTATCTTATGGGAAAGAATACCATCATCCACACATATTACCAACCACTATAGTATTTGCAGGCCTAGAGTAAGCTACAACAAACCAGGCATTATAAGTGGATTGGGTTTAAAAAAAAAATTCATCTAGTCATCAAGTATAAGAAGGGTAGCACAAATTATTTGGAAGAAATGATTTCAATGAAACCCACATCCAAGATTACATCTTTGGAAACTCTTATGCACATGGAGCTTTTTACCCATGATGCATACAAAGAGGTTGACAAAAAAGCTGAGGACTTCAAGGACATGTTTTTGCAGCTATAGGTCCAAATTAATATAAGATAAGGTGATGGAAAGGCTAACTATAATTTCGATAATGGTTTACTCTACAAGCTTGACAAACTTTGTGTTCTTAAAGGTGAACGATAAAAAATTATCGAAGAGGCTCACACCTCCAAGGTTATAGTACATTTTGGTGTTGGAAAGATGGTTTCCAACTTACAAAGGTATGTGCATTGGCCCATAATGAAAGAATGTAGGACAATATATTAGAGGATGTATACTTTGTTGTACCATCAATCCCAACAACAAGAAGCAAGGTCTATGCCATCCCTTACCTATACCCACTCAACCTTGGGAAAACATTTCCATGGATTTTGTGGGAGATTTACCAACCACATGGAAGGGACATGACTATTTATTTTTGGTAGTCGACATGTTCAACAAATTGTGCATTCTCATGCCTTGTAAAAAGACCATCAAGGGACTGTAAGAAGCAAATTTGTTCTTTGAGCAGGTTTGGGTGCACTTTGGGATATCGAGGAGCATCATCTTAGATAGGGATACCATATTTCTCAGGGCATTTTTTACTACATTGTGGGAGAAGATGGACACTAATTTGAAGAGGTCTACAACATTCCATTAAAAAAAAGATGGGAAGACAAAAGTAGTCAAGAGGACTTTAGTGTAACTTTTGAGGGGTTACAATTAGAAGCATCCAATGACCTAGGATGAAAATTTGATCTATATAAAACACTCTTATAACAAATCAATTCACATTTCTATTGGTAAGTCACCTTTTGAAACTTGCTTTGGGTATTTTCCATCTTCACCCTTAGATGTTGTATATGGAAATAAAGGAGTGAGGGAGGACCTCACATGAGATGCATTAAAAGAAGAAAAAAATATTGAGAATATTAGATAGATTTGTTTTCAAGTACAAGAGACACTGAAGAAGTCATAGTAAAAGTACAAGGATAGGCATGATCAACACAGAAAAAAGATAAAATTTAGAGTGGGAGACAGAGTATGGTTACAGTTGAATAAGGAAAGGCTCCAAGGCACTGGTAAGAAGATCAAGGCTCTGTGGTATGGTCCTTTTGAGGTATTGGAAAAGGTGGGAGATAACGCCTATAGACTCAATCTACCCTCATACATGAGCATTTACTTAGTAGTGAATGTGGAGAATCTCAAACTCTATGAGCCTTCCATGTTGGATCAGGAGGAGGAGCATGTCCTACCTTCCATAGAGGACTTAGCACTAGATGCTCAGGTAGAGTTGGTAGAGGACACATTTTTGTAGAAGTGGTCTAGAACTGGAAGACACGGGCAACATGACCTTTGGGAGATTGGGTTGAAAGGATAAATTCTAGGAAAAATAAAGTGGTACTTGAAGGAGAAGGTAGAGGAAAATTTTCCTCACCTCATTCAATAAATATTTTGGGACCAAAAGACTACCTAAATGGGGAGGTATGATATAGATTGGATCATTATATTGTTTTCAATATATATTGATCCTTTCAGAGTGGAAAAAATTGGAGGAATCAACTTGTAGGGCCATTTTAGTGGTAGGTCTCAGTTTGGAAAATTGGGGCATGGAACCTTCCATGGCCATTTTGAGGCATCAAATGACATTTTTGGGGGTTAAAACTTTCTCAATAGAGTTTGGACCCCATGATGTTATTTTTCACATCGATATCTTTCCAATGGTGCAAAAATTGTGTCATTCAAAGCTTGCATGAAAAATTTATGCTTCTCGCAAGTTGAACTATCGTTTTGACCACCATGGTACGAGAGGATTCCATGTCAGTCTCCATTACTCACTCATATGTGGCTAGAAACGTATATAATTTGAACAAGATTATAGAAGGTCCAAAACCCTATCACAATTGAGGGTTGATGAAGTAAAAAAACTACCCCTAAATGGCTATCGAGCTATTTTAAATACCGAGCCACTAGGAGGAGTAGGGGTTCCATTATTTTGAATGGTATCTTGTTCCATAGCTGAGTAGAACATCTGAGAGTGATATTTTGTGAGCATAACAGAGGAGGAAATATTTTGTAGCAGCCATACAAGCCACAATTCAAATGCAACTCCTAAAAGAGTTCTGGTTTCTTTATACTTGCATCATTTCTATACCAAAGAAAAGAGAGTAGGGAAACCTCACCTTCTAGTTGGGTTTTATCATGTATTGGGTTTCCCAGGTCATATCTTGTGTTTATTTTTGGATAGTGTGAATGTTTTTTACTATTCTCTATTTTCTGCATTTTATCTATTTCATGTATAAGCAAAAAATCAATAACGAAATATTATGGAGAGCCAAAGGAAAACTAACCCTAATAGTAAAGATTTAAGTATTTTGTTAGATCTATTGTGACAAACTAATCCAATGGAATATCCATAGTAGTTTGTAGATCAGGGACTTGACTAGAAAATATTCATATTAAGGATCAATCATGCGTATATTAGTAGAATGACAATGCATAATACTATAGGAATCTAGAAGGATTCAAGGATAGATACGTGGAGCACAAGAAGTTGAAACATATATGAATTGGAGTGCATACTAGAAGTGATGCATGATACATACAATGAAGCTAGAATGCATGTGCATGAGTAGGCATGATGAGATTAAATTCTTGGTGCATATTGATGTACATTTGTGCATATGGACATGCTTGGACATACATGTGGCATGCTTGTGTACTAAGGGTAGTCTACTATTGTGTATGAGATACAATCGTTTTGATTAAAAATTGCTAATGATGGACTTTATATACAGGAAAAATGCTTATAGCATAGTTGAAGAAGTTGATGGCGCTGGCACTTCATATGAAAACCATCCATATAAAGACAAATGAGGATGGTAAAATGTTGATCAATAGGTTGGTGAAGAGATCCAATGAGCTTATATTAAATACTAGTTGATCAGGTAGCATCAAGTAATTTGATAACAACCATGTAGGTATTCATTTGGTTTCTTATGATGCATAAATGTTGAAGGGAATTGAGGTAATAATTCCCTCAGTTAAATTTCAATATTTGAATTGATTTGTAAAGGAAGAGGTCCTTGAATGTACACATCTTGTTGATGCTTGAATGCATTTATGTAAAATTTAATTTCATATTGTGTTGTGTTGGTTATGAGGTCATAACTAGATCAAGCCAAGAGACATACTCATGTTGTAGTAATGTATTCCAATAGAGATAGCCATGTGTGAGGTTGGATATGGAAGGGTTATAGCACCATATAAGTGATTAATGGTATTCCTACTTAAAATCAATGTTTGTACTGCAACCTCTTTTTCGACACTGAAGAGAACTAAGGGATTATGTTCCTATTGTTGTGTATGGGTCGAAGAGGAAGGTATCAAAATAGTCGAGAAAGTAAATGGGAAGATTTTGGATGCCATGTGTTGGAAATAATGTTGTCATTGATGTCATTTTTGAAGATAGGGGGTGTTTCCTATGCCGCCTATTTCCTTAGCAAAGAGAATTGATGGAACATGCATTTTGTAGTTGGAACAAACATCAAATTAATTGCCCATGCATAGAATCACATTTTGCAATTGGAACAAGCATTGCTAAGCTTTGGATTAATCGCCCATGCATAGTCTCTTGTAGGGAATCAATCGTGTGATAAATACTTGCAGTTCAGAGTCATTTGCAAGAGTCAAAAACTTCAATTTATCCCACATCCATAAGAAAAATTGATTTCAATTTCTTTATATTGAAAAGGTGCTATCACATAGTTTGAATGTGAATGGAAGAGTTATAGAACCTTGCACAAGGTGTTATCTTTTAAGTTGTGGGGCCCAACATACTAGACATCGGAACATCAGAGTGAATGCACGATGAAAATGTCTCCAAGTGGCCAGGTGGTCTGGTGCCCTAGTGGAAAGTGCATACCAAACCGACGTAAGTGAATGATGAAAAGGTTTCTTGGTGGCTCAGTGCCCTGATGGGATGATGTCTTGGTGGCCTAGTTAAATTATGTTCCCATGAAAAACTGTGAGCCACATAACAGTTAAATCCTAGTCGTTGATCATTGAAGATCAATGGATAATATTGAAACCTTAAGCATATCGGATATTAGAAGAACATAGAATCCACACAATGTTGAAAGTCTCGGGGGGGGATAGGTCAGTGAGGCTGGTGGGTTGGTGGCCTGGTGAGCCCGGTAGGCCAGTGTCCCAGTGAGCCTGATGGGATGGTGACCGGGTGGTCCCGGAGGCCAAGTGGTTTACTAGACCAAAGTAACTATATGAAAGTGCAGTGTTAAATTCATGGGGGCCCGGTGATCCCAGTGAACCAATGTTCCCGGTGGTCGGGACACAAAATGTAGACAAGTATTTAGGCAACTTGATGGTCGATTAAACATTATTTCTAGGAAGAATTGTGAACCTGGTGGGCGTTCTAAGGGCCTAAGGGCCTAGTAGTCCCAATATACCTAAGGGCCTAGTATACTTTGTGGGTGGTCTAATCCTGATTGTCGATCAGAGGGATCAAAAACTCAGATCAAAGGACTTGACCACAAGTGAAGTTTTAAAGTGCGGTGTTAAAGCCTCGGGAGCTTGGGGGGTTGGTGACCTAGTGATCTCGGTTCCTGATGGCCCAATATACCAGATTAGAGGATCATTGTAGAGTTAAATACCCGAGGGGGTCGATATAATGGTATCCCGGTGGCCTGGTTAATCCGATTGACTAGTGAAAAGGACCATTCGACCCCACAGATCGATGGTCGAGATATAATCAAGGAAAAATTTGATGGTTGTTGAGTGTTGAGGTATGTGCAGTGTGTTTCAAGAGCTCCAATGGCCTAGTCAACTTGGTGGATTGTGAAATGATCACATGATAAACAAGGAGGAGATTAAGACTGGTTTCGAAGGATTTTTATAACCGCATTTAATGGAGAGCCAAGCGATATGGAGCCAACTAGTGTGAGCATGATTTTTAGCATAAGAACAAGGGCTTAGGTGCATGGGCTCCGTGTATAAATAATTATGTTTGAATACATTTTTTTAGTGAGAGAGAGAGATGAAGAGTGTGCGAGTTGTGGATGAAGTGGGGTGAAGTGTAAGTGGTGTGAGGCTATGAAATTGCATGAGAACCAAGGGGAATGAATGACAAAGGTATGTGACAAGGTTTGACCTTGGAATTTTCCTAAGGCGGCTCTGGTTTATGTGTGAACTACTAAGTGAAAGCAATATAGAGTGGAGGTGTATGAAATGCGCAAGTTGTTCATGAATAAAGGAGAGTTTTATGCCAATTATAGCAAAGACATCTAGAAACATGTGAAATAAAAGTTTTTTGCTGGAGGAAGTTTGAAGAGATTATTTTGTATTGTTGATAGTTTAAGAAGAATTTAATCCAAACATAATTGGCTCCTACACCTTACTCAATTGGTGCTCAATTGAGGAGTTTGGTGTCTCCTGGGGATTGGTTCCTGCATATATTGTAATAGTAGGTTAGTTCCTATAGGTGTTGTCGAGTTGGTGCTCAACTGAGGATATTGGTTTCTTCTATGGGTTGGTGCCTACAAGTATTGTAAAAGTAGGTTGGTTCCTACATGATTTTATAAAAATAATTTTTGTGGTTTTCTCCCATTTGGGTTTCCATGTTAAATATTTGTGTATTGTACACTGTATATTTGTATATATTTGTTGGTTATGGTTGGTAAAGTAATGAAATGATAAGTTAAGTACAGTAAAAAAAAATTAAAACCAATCTTATACTGATTCACTCTCCCTCTCAGTAGAAGTAAGTATTCCAACACCATGTCGAGGCGTCAGCTAGAACTTCCAACTCACATGGTGAAATACATGGCATAGATATGTGGTATTTTGGAGTCCATGTAAGAATGCAGTGTGTAGATGTGGCCACGGGTATTGGCCCATTGGTTTATTTATTGGTAATGTTTAATTGCATTATGAAAATCTTGGTTGATAATAATGCATATGTGAGGAATGATAGTTTCATTCCATTTAATTTTATTAACAGACATAAGTGATTGAATTGTTAGTATGTACAATTCTAAGATCACTTTGTGGGATATTGTAAATGAGAAACAAAATGATAATGTGCATTAATACTTACAATTTGTTTGGTTGAATGAAAGTTGAGAAAGGTTGTAGGTGAAATGGTCTTGGATATGGAAATGGTGTAAGCCCATAAGGAATATTGATTCTTGTTGCTGCAAGAGCCAAACATTATGTGAGGGAATATCATGCTTGGGAAATTTCATTTCTTATATGAAACAAATTTGGACATTAATAAGTGAAATTGCTATGATGATATCTCATGATGATTGTATATGTGTGATACAACTGAGATGTTGTCTATTGAATATGAAAATATTGGGAAGAAGGCCACTGTTATGACACTGGAACCCTATGGTTTACACAGGTTAAGTACTGCTAGCATATGTTTGGTAGTAAGTTGACAACTCTCCTTGCAAGTGAAAACCTTGGCAAATGATGGATCAGTTGAAGGTCTATGTAGCAGTGAAGGGGATGCTTGAGTTTGGAGTGTGAGTATA
Source organism: Picea engelmannii (assembly GCA_009831015.1). Lineage (NCBI taxonomy): Eukaryota > Viridiplantae > Streptophyta > Pinopsida > Pinales > Pinaceae > Picea > Picea engelmannii. The sequence goes on from ML816536.1 coordinate 147,462, forward strand.
GCAAGGAGGAGACAACTTAATAATGAATATGGCATGGTGAAGGGAATCATGAGGGTGTGTCGGAAAAAGGACAGTGAGATGAATTCTTTCCCATGGAATATTTGTGAAGCACATGATACCCATATAGATAAATGGTGCTTATGATAACATCTGAACAATGAAATCATGGAATAAGTAAATTCCAGTGTACTTGTTACAACTTAGAAGAAGAAAAGTAGGAGCTAGAATATGTAGTGTAGGAGTCATGTTTGCAACTATATAAAAGTTTGGATATTCCATTATCATAACTGGAGTTCTTGGAGCCATAGCTCTGAGGCTTCTTGTCTGACCCTGTGCACTAGATCCCTGGATGGAAGTGGTACAACCTAAGGGGTTGCAGTGTAGATAAGGGGGTACACTTCCTTGGGTTGTGTAGGTTGATTGGGAATGAGATCATGTTGGTTGGAATTGCTATGGGAATTGAAAAATTATGAAATATGTTGCAGTTGAAGCATGAGAGAGAAGTAGTATAGATTGAGGGGAATGAGAGATTGTTGGTTGGAATTGTTGCAAGAGTTATTGAATTATGAAATCATTATGTATGGTTTTGGGATGGGGTGCCTGTGTGTACATGTTTTGGGCCAGAATTCCTATGTATATATGTTTTTGGGCTAAAGTGCCTATGTGATATTAGGTCAAAGAGATTATATGTTGATTAAAGTTTGGAGAGCCTAGCATTGTAATATTTATGTACACATGTATGGTGTTTTGCACCGAGGACAATGGAAAAATAAGGGGGAGGAGTTGTAACATCCCTATTTGTAATCCTCGTAAATCATAAAGAAATTGTGCAACTATGATTTAGGATGGTGAGACAATATGTATCAGGTCAGACAACCTATATTGATCAATATGGCTGAGGGATGAGCTATGTAAATTGTATAATGAATCATTAATAAAAAAAATAGTCATTGGACGTGATACAAGAGGCATGGTAAATATGGGGGGGATATGATTTCACAATGAAGGGGGATAAAGGGGGGTCCAAGGGAAAACCAATGTCATTTCCTAATTTAATGTGTCATTACCATCTAATCATTCTTTGACTTTTATACACTCAATCATTGAATTCATATAAGAGGTTGGGTGAGGGATTCAACTCACATAGTTATGACAGCATGGGATAAGTACAAGTAAGCATGGGGGAAGTGTGAGAGTTAATAAATCCTTTTGGGGAAGAGTGAGAGTCAAGCAAGCAAGGGAGAATAAGAAAATTTGAGTAGGAAAAGGGGACAATTTTTACATGTTGATTTGGGTAGCAAGGGGTGTGTTGGGTGTTAGGAAAGAGAACTAGCCATGCTAGCCATGGAAAGTATATTATTAGGATGATTTTGTTTCTATAGATGAGGATAGGTTCTTTTCACATATTAGTGGAGCTATGAACTAAATCTATGAATGAGTCAGTGTGCTTGTTATCACATTTTTCCTGTTGAGGAAATAACTCAAAAGCCTTGAGAAGGATGTTGTAAGCACTCAAAAGGAACAACTAAGAATTACTGGAGACCATAGATATATTATTTCATGGAAAACCATGTGCATTGCAAACCTAAAAGGAAGTGGGAAGGCTCGAGGGATTGTGTAGTAGAGAAGGGGGATCCCATTCCTTAGGTTGTGTAGCTCGAATGAAATAGAGATGGCAGATTGGAATTTTTGTTGTAGTAGAAACCTGGGAATTGGGATGTTGAGAGTGTGGAAAGTGGAAAATAAAATCAAACATCCTTGTGGACTCATAGCCTCATCTCAGGGGTGGCTTAATGTTGAGATAAAATGAACAACAAACCCATTTCTAGGAGGAACATCCTTCATACATAGCCAATCAGTTCTATTATTTAAAGATAAGTTTTTGTTATGTTATGTTAATTTTGTTTTGTAAAATGGATATTTGAACGTTGTTGCATTTGCTTGAATGATTACATTCATTTTTTTAAACACGATGTTAGTTTTATGAGGAAAATTATGGGCATGTTGCCCCTTGGTTTATTTTATATGCATGAGGCATTTTTAAATTTCAATTTTAGTAACTGCGTAGGTTACAATTTAGATATGACACAATCATGTAGTGACACAATGCATTCAAATAATGTTTTCAAGCATGTATTCCAACATATATGTGTACACAACCATAACTTGCACACTTACATAATTTACTCATGCACAATGAATCAATGCATCCTTTCACTAATTCAAGAATACCATATTCTTATGTTATGTATTCCACGATGATGAGTTTGAAGATCTAGCCAACACTTCGACAGATAATCTGGCCATCTCCCCAATACTTGATCAACCATTTTGACACATTTCTCTCCAGTGAAACACAACACCGGGAATACACCCTTTCTCTACTAAATATTCCCTTAGGCATACTACAAGTTATTTTCTTTCCCTGCTTTGCAGTCCCTTAGGAAACCCTTCCCTTCAAATGGTGTTCTCGAGGTTGACTAGAAGGCTATAGTCCAAAACACCAACACAAGTAGGGAGACCATTGGAAACTTATGCAATGTTATAGCCTTTCCATATCTAAAAACATTATGGCTTCACACACAGATAGGTCTCATGGAATCATTTCCATATCTAACAACATTATGGCTTCACACATGGCTAGGTCTCATGGCATTCACTTCCATAATGGGAATATTACTCATGAAACACCTTGGTTATTATCCCATAGCTAACACTACATGGATGACATTTTATCCCATATGAATGCATGCACAATATTAAACAACCTTTATATGTCGAAGGATTGCTTCCATTACCACACCATGTGGGATATCATTTCCATAAATTCATTCAAATCACATAAACACATCAATTCATAATATCAAATCCTAACAAAATCAATTCTTACCTAAGTTCACTTCAACATCTTTGCAATATAAGGATACTAAATCCATACCTACCTGGATTCCATGAACATATCTAATGTTACATAACTAATTAGTGTTTCATAGAGGCTCACATACTCCTTTCACCTTCCTATTTATTAGTATTTATTGTATTTATCCTTATTTATAAGATAACTATCATATCTAGCAACATCATCGACATTTTTAGCCATGCTATCAACTATTTCTTGGTGACATAATCCATCATTGGTCATATTTAATCATTGTAACATCTTCTTTGCATACATACCAAAAGACCGCTCTTATTCAATATGCAATGTGACATATGCTCAAGCTCTTCTATATGCACTCTATCACATATCTACATGCACCATTTATTGTCTCTTAGCATGCCTACTAGTGCATATTTATCCTATCTATATAATCTCTTGCATTCCCAACATTCCTATGCTTTAAAACTATCAACATATAGTAACTTTCCCAATATAAAATTATATCAATGCAACAAGATAAGGGTTAAAGAATTATTCCTTCCAATTCCTCTGCATAGCCTATAATTCATTATCATAGATGGTCCAACTTTAAAGGCTTATCCTTCATTATCATGGCTACTTTGTTGTATATTTTCACCATTTTCTACTACAACAATTTCCTTGACAACCTATAGTCTTCTGTAATATTGTTATAACTTCTTTGGTTGTCTTTAGTTATCCTCAAATCCCACTAGATTCTAGAATCATTCTATGTTTCCACTCTGATCATCTGTTGTTATAGAAAAAAATGCCACACTTATGATTTTGTGCCATGGCCTAACTCTTTCCCAATCCTTGCTAAGAGTTTCCCTAAAATTCACCTTCAAAATCATCTAAAAAACATGCTTTAAGATCATATTCACAAGTTTCCCTAGTGCAACACGCATACATCCACACCTTTCCTCACTGCAACCCACATATGCCCTCATTGTTGGTGAAAAATAAAATAATTTCATGTTTTCGGGTGGTTTTTTTGGTTGGGCTCGTTTCCCAATGACCCTTTCCCATACACAATGAAATAGAACTCCCAAAACCTCTTTGGGAAGTTATAAAAAAACCATAGAGGGATAAACATGAGAACACAAGTCCCTTGGTGCAAAGCTATGTTTTTAGCATATAGCAAGCCTCCTTTCCCTATATTCTCTAAGCAACATCCCTTTTAATATGGAAAATCCTTTCCTAGAGCTTCTTTCTCTTTTTATATGACTATAGTGTGTCTCCTTATCCCTATCTGAGTCATTGAGAGAAGTATTTATCAGTTGAGTTGATTCTTGAAGATTCCCAAAGGAACCCTGACAGTTGGCTTCAAGACACTTCCTAACGCTAGACAAGGTTGTAACTTACCTTTTCCACTTGTTGGTAATAAAAGAGATTGTTTTTCCCCAAATTTGTCTTCATTGTACATTTATCTATATGCCTACTTTGAATCTAACATATTACATGCAATTTTTTATGATCGTATAACTACTTTCATCGCAGCCCTATTTTTGTATCTATATTGCAAGCTAGTTCCAGCGGAATATCGGGAGTTCTTCGGCGAATCAGAGTAGGGATCGACACCAAACAGGAGAACAAGGTGAACCTTCTTTGCTCCTCTCTATCCCTACCTTCTCCTAAATAAATTAGTTATTTTCTTTGATTTTTGTGTGCTTGTCACTATGGGGAGATGGTTATCTCTTTCACTTGGTCTTTCTCTATTGTGATTACAACCCATGATCATAGGGGAAGAATCCATTAATCAGAATTAGTGACTTCACTGGGTTGCGACGCATAACCTTCTCTGTTGTTTAGAAGTGTCACAATTCATGTGGTAGAGCCTACCTTCCACGAGAGTCCTAGTTTAGAATCCCTTTGTATTATGGTGCTCACGCTACAAGTTTTATATTAGGCTCGGGAGTCATGTTTAGCCCCACCATGATTTTACGTTCAAGATTCATGCTTCTTACCCAGTTTTATTCTGGTCATTACCCACGAAACTCCCTCCTTGACATGCTGCTCACAACGAAATTATGGAGTCCATAGTTAAGCTCTTTTCAGACTCCTTAAAATTGAAAATATTTTCCAGTGACCTTGTTCCTTTTACACTCATTAAATGTTCTTGACTGTTCAACACAAGTTTACCCCTTTTTTGGACTGAATAGACTAATTAAAAAAAATGTATACTCTAGTCTGCGAACTAGACGAGTTCTCCTAAGTTTTGTTTTATATTTTTTCAGGCTGAGGGGACTAAATTTATGAAAAAGGACGAGGGAGTTCATAGTTAAGATCTTTTCAAACTCCTTAAATATGAAAATATAGCCAAGTGATATTGTCTTTGTCACACTCATAAAATGAATTTGAAGAGACATGTTTTTGGTATAAGTTTAACCCTTTTTCCGAACTGAAATGACTATGCATGAAAAAGGAATACTCTGGTCCAGTATTGAACAGAAGAGTTCTCCTTGGTATTATTTTATTCTTTTTTGGGCCCTGGAGACTAAACTTACGAAAAATACAATTATGGGAAGTTTAATTTCCAAATGTTGAGACATATCTTCATCTGCATATTGACTTCTCACGTTTTTAGGCCTAATGTTGGATTCAAGATGGTGTTGTTGAACAAATTTCCTATGCATTCCTACCATCTCCCAAACTTGCAATTTATGCCTTTTCTACTCGACACCTTATCCCTGGAGGAGACATTTCCACGAGTGTCCTTATCCTGCACATGATTTCCATGCATTGAGCATAGGTATGTTCCTTGAACTCTAGAACTAGTTTGCTTTTCCATGACACTCGTTTCCTCCACTATACAATAAGCATTCTTTTATTCTTTTTCATGCTTCCATAACATGAAAAAGATAAAAAAATAAAAAAACCAAAAAGAATGGGAAAACATCCAATCTCTTTTGTTGGTAGCAGTCTTGTCGCCCTTGAACAAAACACAATCTTGAGTCAATATCTCAACGTTTTGGGTTTAGAATGGATTTAGGAGAATTTTTCTCGCTTTGACTTTTTTCTCCCTAGGTTGGTTGTTCTTACAACTATATGGAGCGTTTTTTGATTCCTCTTGTGTCACAAATGTATCCCAGTTTATAGTCATGCTTCCCAAGTCACATAATGTGATGTGCTTATGTTCAAGGGAAAGTTTTCAACCCGTGTCATCCATTTTGCATTTAGCCTTTGAACTTGCAAGTCAGCCTTCCCAAGTCGAGTCTCATCATCACAAGTATCAGTCTCTTTTTCCAATATCTTCCAAATCTTTGGCTTTCTTCCACCCCTCGTGTTGGATGATGGAGGATGCCTTAGTGTATTCCTTCCAGTGGGTTCCCTCCCATCAACTTTGACACATATTTCTTTGGGAGAGGGATATAGAGATAGTTTTGGTACCTTGGGGCTTGCAGTCATTAGTGGTAGGTTCCCTCGCTATTGACAGTGGGAATACATCAAATTTCCCCTGCTTAATAGTTTCTACCAGGTGTTCGACGCCGACTCATTTATTCACACTTGTTAGATAGTACCATGGTAACTTGACTCCCATCATCATTATCGATGGGTTTCATCACATTTATTAATGATATACATCAATGATTGGTAATCAGATGATGTCTCAATGTGTTCAAACTCAAATCATCTATTCACATAGTGTAGACTTATACCACGATATATCATTGTAAATACTTCGGGTGAAGTACGAGAATCACCCCTTTTATGCTCCTTCCCGACTCATATGGTGTCACCTTACAGACAATGGTAATTTCATAGGATCATCTTGTTCATTCTCTTGGTTCAAGATATCCTTTTTTCTTGATTTTGAGACATATCTCCACTGTGTATCTCTTCATGGCTATGATCTACTTTGACATGGACCCACTGTGTATTTTTCGTGGCCATTATTTCTACTTTATATTTATCACATGGGTCCACTATGTATTGTTCATGGCCATGGAAATTTGTCATACTTTCATATGTACCATGGATCCAAAGTGTATTTTCTTTGGCGGCCATGCTTTATCACTCCTGAGAATGGGCATGCCTGACTTGGGAAACAAAACTCTTGCTTGATATTTGATGATGGTTATTGATTTTTGGATCAGTTGTTCGGGAACCTCTGTGGATACTTCGATGCATGCTCGTCTCTCACATTTCATAATGTATTTCGGCCATCATTGTTCCCTTCTAACCTCACACATTAGGTGGCATCTGTTATAGCACAAAATGCCACACTTATGTTTTTGTTCCATGGCCTAACTCTTTCCCAATACTTTCTATAATTTTCCCTAAAAGTCACCTCCAAAATCATCTAAGAAACATGATTTAAGAGCATATCCATGGGTTTCCCTAGTGCAACACATTGACATCTGTGCCTTTCCTCAATCCAACCCACAGATATCCTCATTTTTGGTGAAAAATAAAATAATTCTATGTTTTCGGGTAGGTTTTTCATTTGGGATCATTTCCCAATGACCCTTTCCCGTACACAATGGAATACAACTCCCCAAACCTCTTTGGGAAGATATAAAACAACCATAGAGGGATAAATATGAGAATACAAGTTCCTTGGTGCAAATTTATGTTGTCAACATCTAGTAAGCCTCCTTTCCCTATATTCTTTGAGCAACATACCCTTTAATTTGGAAACTCCTTTTCCAAAACTTCTTTCTCCTTTTATATAACAATAGGGTGTCTCCTTATCCCTATCCGAGTCATTGAGAGAAGTATTTATCGGTCAAGTTGATTCTTGAATATTCCTAGAGAAACCTAGAAAGTTGGCTTCAAGATGGTGCCTAAGGATGGACAAGGTTGTAACTGGTTCCACTTGCTCGTAATAAAAGAGCTTGTTTTCCCCAAAATTTGTCTTCATTGTAAATTTATCTATATGCCTAATTTTAATATGACATATTACATTCATATGTTTATGATCATATAACTACTTTCATTGCAGCCCTAGTTTTGTATCTATCTTGCAGGTTAATTCCAGTGGAAGATTAGGATTTCTTTGACGAATCGGAGCATGGATCGACACCAAATGGGAGAACAATGTGCACCTTCTTTTCTCCTCTCTATCCCCACCTTATCCTAAATAAAGTAGTTATTTTCTTTGATTTTTGTGTTCTTGTCACTGTGGGGAGACAATTATCTCTTTCACTTGGTCTTGATCTATTGTGATTACGACCCACGATTACAGGAGGAAAATCCTTTAATCATCTGTGCATTTACACTCGCTTTCCTTAAGAACTTTCCAGCCAAGCCCAACTTGGCCACTCCACATTTCCTGCACATATATTATATTGATATTACATCTTCAACATTTGCTTCCTTTTATTAGTCAATCTTGCCAACTTTATCTTGCTTGAACTTTCCAAAACTCATAGTGTTGTAATTTGTATTACTCCAACTTTATATTGATATTACAACCTTATTAACCACTCCCTTTTTCTTTGGATAATTTGGCCTCAACCTTAACTGTATTAATCAACATTAGCAAACTATAATATTGCATTTTAAGTCATTTTAGCTTCATATATATAGACTCTTTTAGAGTCCACTCGGTTGTGCATTCACTATTAAAGGTGCTAACTATGTTGTTTGCTTACTCAATTTTAATTATGTTAAAGGTATTGAATACAATTATTTGATGAATATGTTTGTGTCCTATGTTGGAGTTGACTTACATTATGATAGTGACCAAAGGCATTGACCTATTGATGAAAGTATTGATTTAAGTTGATTTACATTGAATATTTCAATTTATTTTTACTACATTGTTGCAACAAACTTAATTATCTAATTAATCTAAAAACAATATTATTACTTGGAATTTATAGGCCATTATAGTTTTGAAACCAAATTAGCACATACAACCAAAATTATGATAATACATGGATTATAACAATTAGTGCATGGAATCCCGAATGGGGTGCCACGCGAAAATGGAAGGCCACGTAGCCTACTTAGGCCTCAAGCCATAAATATGGTAGGTCGTCACCCTACACTCCAGTCTTGGATGAAGGGCGATCATTACTGCCCGCAAAGGATGGGAGGAAATCTCCTGCGAGATAGGATAATGGTGGCTCTGAGGTTTAATTGTAGAGCTCAGAAGAGTACAAGAGTCATGTTATCCCAAAGGTTAACTCTCCTGCTGAGCGTTGGTTGGAATTACTTCTCTCTCACGCTCTACCACTCTACTTTCTCTGTGGAAGGGACCTGTGAGAAGTGGGTATTCTTCACAGTTACTCAGAGAATTATCAACTCTCCTGGCCTCTCCATGATGAGGGAGAAGGGTAAGTCGAGGCACAACCAAGACTAGTATAGTTATGCTTCCCGACAGAGACGGGTGCAACAAATAGAATGAACCTTGTCCATAGCCAGGACTCAGCTCATGGAGAGGCCAAGGAATCCACCAATGGTGTATGTTGAGGAGGTGATTCCGGAGGAACCCATACAAGTTACTTCAGAATCCTTCCTCTTCACAGTTCCAGATGACTTGCAGCTCCCCAACCACCACACAGTGAGTACTAGCACCCATGATGCTATGGAAGGTGCCACCTGCATCATTGAGGAGGAATTCCCAGGGGAATTCCTCCACTTTGAATCAAGTGTTTCAACCCAGGACACCAACAACAAAGACGAGGAAGCAATGGAGACGACCAAGGCAGAGGACATTGGCATTGGGTTGGAGGACAAGGGCACCGCGTAGGGGGGGCACCCAGTCTTGGTGCCTCCACCATTCTCTGTAATCCCTGAATTATACCCTTCTCCACCCCCTCTCTTCAACCCAAAGCAGCTAGATCTCATATTTGAGCTAAGGAGACAAATTGCAAACTAGCTCCATCGGGACACCCTCATGAGTCAACGAATTGACATGTTGTATGACGCATTCTCGAATGCACCTACTAACCAACGTTACCCGACCTGCATGAAGCCTTTCATGCTTCAGCCTAGGGACGACCCTCTCACCAAATCTCCGGATGACATACCCCCAGGTGCTAATGGTTAATTTCTGGTTCTTTGAAATGGGTTCCTTATACAATTCTCGCTCGAATCTCTGTACTGGGACAACACAGTTTTACAATTTTGTTTTATTTTCTCAGTTGCTAGATTGTCTTAGGCTTCTAGAAACATTCTGTAAGAACATGAATCTGCCACCTGCTTTGGTTTCTGTTTGGTAGGGCAGATGGCAGATAACACTTTGGACTAAAACTATCACAATCTGCCACTTGTTCTAGTTTCTGCTAATTTGGTGGAACAGATGGCAGGTTGATGACATGTGGCATTTTTGTACTATAATAACATAGTAATAGGAAACACCCTTTTTTACTTAAAAAAATTAATTGGTGCATGGAAATTAGAGAATCATGCATAACCAACATTCTCTAGTAAAACATAATTTCATTTTCTTCATGATTATGGTCTCTTCTAGGGTACCCAGAAGGTCTTCTACAATAAACTGACATGGTTGGAAATTAATTACATAATAAATGTAGAATTTATGCCCTCTTCTTTACAATAATGGGTGTAACAACCTTCAACTCTACCTATCTATATTTAACTTGTAGCCTAGCACACATCAGTCCAGAGCTAATTCACTCTACCTATCCATATTTATCTGGTATCCTAGCACTCATGAGTCCAATGATAGCCTAACACTCCTAGTTCCAATGCTAATTCCAGAATCATATTATCCTCAATTAACACATAATATTTTAACACGATAAATCCACAATGATTAATCTTCAACAATTAAATAATAGTAGATAAACTACTTACATGATTTAATGGATGCACTTAGGGAATATCTCCATGAGAGTTTTTTTCCTCCCATCCATGTGCAATAGCTTGAGTAATTTCCACCCCCATGGTAGAAAATGAAAAAACAAGGGTGAATTTACTAGATATAGCTTTGGTTTTCCTCATTCAACCCAATTTTGAATTATTATAGCCAAAAGAATAATAACTCAACCCAATTTCATAATAGCCATCATATTCACCAACCACTCTTTTCCTTGCATCCCTACATAAAAAAGGAATGTGATCCCCTTAAGTGTTAAACAATCCCTCATTCTATCCCACTTCTCTCTAGTGCTCCATACAAGTTTTCTAGGAAATATCTTTGCTAGAAATAGAGAAAACTCTATTGTAATTTAATTCCTCTGGATTTTAGTGATTACCCATGAACATAGTCATGGCTTCCTCATATTTTGATGCCTACAATTCTTGCATCACCACAATAACACTATGACAGTTTAATCACATATTCAATACCAATCCTTGACAACCTATCCTCTCATAAACCAACACTACATCATACCAACATACACATTGTATACCCAACATAACAATTATAGCAACATGTCTAG
>ML816536.1:158820-195656 GCA_009831015.1 Picea engelmannii
TTACAAGGCATGAGAATGCACAATTTGTTGAACATGTCGACTACCAAAAATAAATAGTCATGTCCCTTCCATGTGGTTGGTAAATCTCCCACAAAATCCATGGAAATGTTTTCCCAAGGTTGAGTGGGTATAGGTAAGGGATGGCATAGACCTTGCTTCTTGTTGTTGGGATTGATGGTACAACAAAGTATACATCCTCTAATATATTGTCCTACATTCTTTCATTATGGGCCAATGCACATACCTTTGTAAGTTGGAAACCATCTTTCCAACACCAAAATGTACTATAACCTTGGAGGTGTGAGCCTCTTCGATAATTTTTTATCGTTCACCTTTAAGAACACAAAGTTTGTCAAGCTTGTAGAGTAAACCATTATCGAAATTATAGTTAGCCTTTCCATCACCTTATCTTATATTAATTTGGACCTATAGCTGCAAAAACATGTCCTTGAAGTCCTCAGCTTTTTTGTCAACCTCTTTGTATGCATCATGGGTAAAAAGCTCCATGTGCATAAGAGTTTCCAAAGATGTAATCTTGGATGTGGGTTTCATTGAAATCATTTCTTCCAAATAATTTGTGCTACCCTTCTTATACTTGATGACTAGATGAATTTTTTTTTTAAACCCAATCCACTTATAATGCCTGGTTTGTTGTAGCTTACTCTAGGCCTGCAAATACTATAGTGGTTGGTAATATGTGTGGATGATGGTATTCTTTCCCATAAGATAGTTCTTCAAATTTTTGATAGCTTGTACCGATGTATAGAGCTCCTTGCCGTAGGTAGTTTAGTTGAGAAATCCCCATGAAATACTTTAGAATGATAGCATAAAGGCCTTCCTCCCTGCATCAAGACTACTCCCATGGCATACCCACTTGCATATGTCTCCACTTTTAAGGGATTTTGAAAATTTGGTAGTGTGAGCACTAGTTCTTGACTGATCTTTATTTTCATCTCATCAAAGGCCTTCTGTTGATTCTTCCCCTACTAGAAAATCTTACCACCAACTGTTATGTGTGGAGTGGTGTAGCTACCACTAAAAATGAAGCAATGAAATTCCACAAGTATTGTGTTTCCCCAAAAAAACTCCTAAATTAAATGAAATTTGAAGGAACTAGCCATTTCATGATGGCCTCCATCTTCGCAGGATCTATCTTGAGCTCCCCTCCACCAACCACATACCCCAAATACACTAAATATTGCTGAGAAAACTCACATTACTTGAGATTAGTCAGTAGTTGGTGCTTATTTAGAGTCCTAACACCTGCATAAGATGTGATATGTGCTCCTCCCAGGTAGCACTATAAACTAATATATCATCCAAATAGACAATAATAAATGAATCTATATAAGGGTGTAAAACATAGTTCATTAGTCAGCCAATGCATTGCATAAACCGAATGGAATAACCAACCACTCATACAAACCTTTCTTTGTCTTGAAGACAATATTCTAGGTATCTTTTTCTTTGACTTGTACTTGGTAATATGTTGATTTCAAATCCATCTTAGTGAAGTACTTGGCATGTTGTATTTGGTCCAACAAATCATCGATATTTGGCAAAGGGTACTGATTCTGCAGTGTGATATTGTTCAATTCCCTGTAATCGATACAGATTCTCCAATTCCCATCCTTCTTGGGTAAAATTATGAAGGGTTAACCACAAGGTGAGGTAATCGGTCGAATCACACCTCACTCCAACAACTGCTTCAACTTTGTCTTCACTTCATTCGATTCTATAATAGACTGACTATACAACCTAATATTCAACAATGGGGAGTATAGAAATAACTATATTTCGTGCTCCACATCCTTCTTGGGTGGTATCCCTTTAGGCTCCTTGAAAACTCCTCGGTATTCATGTAACAACTCATCCAAATGATGTTTCTTCTCTTTAGTACACTCCTCCTGAGATTCCTTCACTCTCATTGACTCATCATCAAGTTGATGCTCTCTTGAGAAAAGAAAAACACATTTCTTACTAGAACTAATCAACTTTTTGGCTTGGTTGGCACTTACCAGTGAGATCTTTGACTTTCCTTTACGTGCGTTAATGATGTAGGAATTCCCATCCTTTATCAATCTGTACTTCTTGTCTCTTCACATGAATATTGCATCCTTCATATACATGTATTTGATTCTAAACACTACTCCACACACATCAAGGGGTACTACATCCAATTCCACTTCATCAAGAAAATCGACACTTACAACAAATTTAATCTTACATTGTTTCATTACCTTTATATCTACATCCTTATTTACCCAACACAATGGATAGGGGCTAGGATTATCATGAACCTCCAATCCAAGCTTGTTGACTAGATCTGTTGCTAGGAGATTAGCCTATGAACCAGAGTTGAACAAAGAATTTATCTTGGTCTTCTTGACCTAAATCTTGATGTGGAAGAGCTTGGTCATGTCCTTTTCTTCCTAGTGATGAAGGATACTTAGAGTCACTTCCTTCTGCATATATGTGTAGACAATATTTTCATCCACATCTGAGCTACTTTCAAGTTGATTTCTTGAATCTGTAGCTAGAATCTTTTGTTTCTTTCTGTCCTTCTTGTGGTTCTTCAGGTTCAACTCTGGATGTAGTTTCAAGCATTTTTCCTCGATGTGGCTATCAATGTTGCAATGATTGCAATGGTTGTTGGTATCTTTACAATGATGTGTAGTGGTTGTTGTATTCTTATATTTTCCCCTTTACACTTCTTCTTTCCCTCCTTGGAAGATTCCTGATGATCTTTCTACTTCAAACCACTCGGTTGCCCCTTCTTTTGGATTATGTTTTCCAAGTATTGTGTTTGTACACACACATCATCCATTTTCCTTGGATTGAAGAACATCACATGATTTCGTAGATGACTGTGTAAACTCTCAGATACTTGAGGATTACATATTGGTTCTTCAAAGAGATACCCAACATGATGGCCATCTTTCTGAACTTAGTGGTGTACTCCTCCCGAGGTAGTGCCACCAGATCCATTGGTCCTCTACATACCTGATAAGGTATAATTGGGACTTGATTAGGGTTTTGAAGTCCTCCCACCTAGTTACTAGTGTATCACCATCCAACCTAAGTGTTTCTTTGTGGATTTCCCACCAGTTTAAATCATGGCCCTCTAACTTCAATCTAGAAAATGAAATAGTTTTCCCTTCATCTATATGGTCAATGCTAAAATAAAATTCTAATTGTTACAACCAATGATTAAGTTTTAATGCATCGATCTCATCTTGGTATGGATTTATGTTCACTTTCGCTTACATGTTGAATAGGGACTGTGAAGGATTATCAACACTTGAACTTAGTTTCTCTTTCTTGGATTGTTTCCACGACTCCTTTCCTGAGTCTTTCCGATCTCCCAATTTCCTCTCTGATCTGATCTCTAAGTTAGAGCCTCCATCATCTCCAAACGGTTCGATATTTCTTGCTAGAGCCGCCATGAGGAGGTTCATATTGTGACTGATGTTGGCAAATTGCACTTCCAACTGCTCAAATCTCTCTTCTATTGGATCTCGAGGGTTATTATGAACATAATTGTCCACCATGGCTAAGGTTTCTACGACTTCTCTTTAAGTCAATTTCTATATTATGAAAATTCCCAAAAATAACCAAAAGGAAAACCTGCTCTGATATCGATATGATCTGTAAAATTACATGGATATTCCATTGGAACAATTCATCACAATAGATATAATAAAATACTGGAATATTTACTATTAAGGTTAATTTTCCTTTAGATCTCCATAATATTTAGTTAATGATTTTCTTCTTATGCATAAAATAGATAAAATGCAAAAAATAGAGAATAGTATCTAGCCTCATATGTGTGATTAAAAGAGATTGACGTAGCATCCTCTCATATCATGGTGGTCAACACGTTAGGTCAACTTGTGAGAGGCATAACTTTTGCATACAAGCTTCGATTAACGAAATTGTTGCATGATTGGAAGTATCTCAATGTGTAGAATAGTGTCACTAGGTCCATGTTGTGTTGGGAAATTTTTAACCCAAAAAATGTTTTTTGATGTCTCAAAATGTCCCTTAAAGGTTTCGGGCCCCAATTTTCCAATTTGGGACCTGCCACTAAAATGGCCCTGCAAGTTGGTTCCTCCAATTTTTTTTCTGCTCTAAAAGGATCGAGATAGATGAAAAAATATATAATGATCCAATCTGGATTAGTCCCACTTGGCCATTTTGCATACCTAGCTAATATGCTTCGTTGGCCACTTCCTCCACTTAGGAAACCATGTTCCAACTTTACCTTGTTAGAACCTTCTAACACCTTGGAATGAGGTACTTTATATCATTCAATCATCTTGATACTACAATATGCTTGAATCATATTAACCATTATCATTATGGCATCCCTTTCCATTACCTCTAGTTATCCATTGGCTTTGTTCAAATTTTAAATCATTTTTCTTCACTACATTTAGTAATTCCCTATGAATCCATATTTGGCCACTCAAGGCCACTCTGCTCCCAATTGAATGATACATTCACCCTCAAGTGAATAACCTTTATCATCATGTCCCTTGAATCCTTTGAACATGTACCTTTACTCCACTACATACTTTGATAACTTATGTGGATTTCTTTCTTTCCTTGGATACTTCAACCATAGTTGCCAATTCATAAGAAGAAAACCTTTTATGCCACTTGTGGAAGAAAATATGTCAGGAATCAGATTTGTTTTTGCAATGGACATAGATATAATTTACAATTGTGAGAACATATCAAGATTCATATTTGGAAATGGATGCTCCAATGAAATTCTGTATAAATTTGGAATTGACAACTTTGGACTTCTACACTTTCTTCGGACTTAGAATTTTTAGCCAAGATTGGCTATCTCCCAAACAGAGAAAAAATGGGGAAAACTTCCTCAAGAAAAAGTTTTCTAGATTGATGTATAGATAAAATTTAACTAAATGAAAATTTATGGATTTGTAATATGGGGTCCCTTTTTCTCCTCCAAAGATTTCAAAAATCCTCGAAATGCACCCAAGAGTAGTGGATTTTTCCCTGTTTGAGTATCTTCACACCAACTCCTTTTGAGTTTTGATAGAATCCCAAATGAATATCTGCATTCCTTCTTTTTTATTTCTTTACAAAATTTTCACCTTCATCTGTGCCCCGAATACCGAGCACAACCCAAATCTTCGAAAGTCACTAATTTGCATTTTTCATAAAATTGAAGCAAAAGTAACTAGTGACCCTCATTGGAATTATTGTATTCCGAGTCACTGTAGACACACCCCTTAAATTTTATTTAATTATGATTTGAAATTATCTTGTTATTTCCAAAAGAATTTTTTGTCTCCATACAGTTTTTTAGGGGTAAACTGTCTATTTTTGCTGACATGGAAATATGAATCATGGTTATTGATGTCCATGTTTCATCCCCTGATTCATCCATGCCATCATCCTCCTTTCCCTCCATCTACAATCGAATTATTTCTCTACATCGACGATCAAGGATTTTCTTTGCATTGATGATTGATGATTAACGAGAAAGTCACTTCTTCATAGGATTTCGTTGAACCCCAAAACCAAAACTAGGATGAATTTGGGCTCTCGATCTCAAAATCAAATGCAATATCGACCATCAACTCGCTAAAATTTTCCATGTTCGCAGCTGAATCTCGATCATCGATCACCAAAGAGAATGCGATATGGACCGGCAATTCCCAAACATCACCAAACTTTGTTGAACTACAAAAAATCCATCAACGATCAAAAATTTCCTTCGACGAACTAACTTTGTAATATTTCTCCGAACTTTGATCGCTTCATCAATGATCAATGATTTTCTTCATGGGAGATTTACAGAAAAGTCATACTTTGTAGAAATTTTCCAACCCCTGATTGCTCCATCGATGATCGATGATTTTCGCCATTGGTTATTTTAAAAAAGGATTGTAGTTTGTATAATTTCACCAAACTCCAAAACTTAGAAGTTTTTAAACAAATCCAGGATGCATATGAGTCATCAATCTCAAAATCAAAGTGATGTTAGTTATCGATTCATCATACTTCACCAAATTTGTAGATTTCCAATTGAATGTGATCTTGGGCATCGATTACCCAAAATTCATTGATGATCTAGTAAAATTCCCATACTTCATAGAATTTAACTGAACCTTGGAATGCTTAGTATCTAGGATGAATATTGGTTGTCGATATAAAAATCAAATGCAATCTTGGTCATCGATTCATCAAAATCTATTCCATGACTCTCTCCTTCTGACACCATGGCACTGCCAACATGGATCCTATTAATCCATGTCACTGGTATGGTCCACATCATCATTTGTATGAATATTTTCAAAAATCCAAAAAATCATAATTTTCGAAAATTTCATAAATTTTCTGGAATTTTCATTGGTGCACTTAAAAATGTTAACCGATTCAAAATGAATCTCTCCTATTGATCACCAAGTTGAATGAAGTATGTACCATTGATTCTACTAACCCCTCAATAATCATTAAAACACAAAATTCGACCATTTAGGCCAAATTTAACTTTGAAACTTGCAGATTGATGCCATTGATCATCTCCTCAACCATTTTCAGTGCAAATTTGACCTGAATTTTATTAGGAATTTGCGGATTTCACTCCAGTTTCAAAAAATTCCCCAAATCCTTCATAGATGTAAAACAACAAATTTACCCAATTTGCATTGGTCTTTGGCCCATATGAGTCTAGTGTTGAACCATAAGATCTTATACCAAATTGTAACCTACCTTCCTACTAAAAACAAATTTAAAAAATGCCTTGTGCATATAAAATTAACTAGGGGGAAACAAGCCCATAATTTTCCTCATGCAACTAACAACATATTTAAAAACATGAATGCAGTCATTCAAGAAAATGAAACAACATTCAAATATTCATTTTACACTACAAAATTAACATAATAAACATAACATAAACTTGTCTTTAAATAGTAGAACTGATTGGCTATGTGTAGAGGATGTTCCTCCCAACCATAGGCTTATTTTTTATTTTCTTTAAACAACAAGCCACCCCTGAGCTGAGGCTATGAGTCCACAAGGAGGCCTGAATCTCTTGTCCATTGTCCACACTCTTAACAACCCAATTTTCGGGTTTCTACTCCAACAACCATTCCAATCCACCAACTCTATTTCCTTTGACCTGCATAACCCAAGGAATGGTATCCCCATTCTCTGCCACATAGTCCCTCAAGCTTTCCCACTTTCTTCCAAGGTTCCAATTCACATTGTTGGCCATGAACTAAATTTTTCAACCCAAATCGACATGTAGAAATTGTCCCCTCTTCCTACTTGAATGTCCTTCTTCTCCATTTCTTGCTAAACTCACTCTTCCCAAAAAGGATTTCTTAACTCTTACAATTCGCCCATGCTAGCTTGTACTCATTCCATGTTGTCATAACTAGGTGAGTTAACTCCCTAACCCAACCTCTTACATGAATTCAATGATTGAGTGTCTAAAAGTCAAAGAAGGATTAGATGGTAATGAAACATTAACTTAGGCAATGACATGGGTTTTTCCTTGGACCCCCTTTTATCCCCCTCTCTTATGGAATCATATCCCCCCCATCATTACCGTCTCTCTCATATCACAACCAATCACTATTGTTTTTATTAATAATTCATTATACAATTTACATAGCTCGACCATCGACTATATTGATCAATACAAGCTCTTCGACCAGATACATACTAACTCACCAACCTAAATAATAGTTGCACAATTACATTGTGATTTACGAGGATTAAAATTGGGGATGTTACATAAAGTAGATAATATGACTACATTAGAAATGATGGAATTATTGGTAGTTCATAATTACGATATCCTTTCATAAGGCTATTGTGGATGTAGTGAAAATATTTATATGCAAAAGTAGTCATGTTTTGATCGACTCCAAGAAATATATGTTGGGAGAATAGAGATTATAGAAAGGGATCTCTTGGATATGCCAATGAAAGTAAGCCATAATGAAGAGGGGGACTATCACCTACACAATTCAACACTAATTATTATGTGGAACTTCCTATATTATCTTGAATTTGATGATGTAATAACTATTGCGAAAGTTGGCTAAAAAACAAAGATATGACTCATAATGTTTGTATGTTTATGTTTATGACATATGAGGATGGTGAATCTAACTAGTAATGGAAAATGATGACTATTGTAAGCTAGAAAACTCAAAAAGAAGGCCATTGTGATTGTAATAGAATCTTATGTTGGCTCTATTCTTGCATATAAAATCCTTGGAAAGATGAATCACACAAGGAACTATTTAACAAAAAAGGGGATGCTTGAACTTGAAAAGACAAATTGTTGCAAGAAGGGGCAACTTGAGAGTGTGTCATAAAAGACAATGAGTTGAACTCTTTCTTGTGGCGGCCTTATGAAGAAAATAAATAGTTGTATACATAAGTATTGAATTAATATTGCAGACTTATTTTTTTATGTTATGAACATAAATGGTTACATCATGCAGGTGAAAAATTCATGTGAACAAAATAATTGTTGTATAAAAGTGGCTTTACTAAGCCTATTTTTCTTAATGGTTTATAGGAACAACAGAAGAATGAAGACATGATTTAATTAATAGGAAACATGAATTCCAAGGACAATGTTATTTCAAGGGTGGGGGGGACGTAATACCCCCTATGAACATACAAGCCTATTATATAAGTATATGGTAAGTGGGTAAGTATAGTGCCATTCCATTATGTTTTATTTAACAATATAATAAAAAAACTAATAATAGGTACACTTGGGGGTAATAAATCCTTAGGAGCACGATGGGGGAAACGAAATAATGAGGGGAGAAATAGGGTTGGTAAAATAAAATAACATTTTAATATTGAATGTCAAGTGTCCTTTCTGAACCTCGTGTCCTTTGTTGTATGTGCCTCAAGTATTTTCATTCCAAACTTGAGAGAAGGGCACGTGGTTCTCATGCTGCAACCTTAGGAAGAGATTTGTTCCAATTCTTTTAGGGGAAAAATGCCTTGTATTTGAATTATTCTCTATTATTGGTAATTTTGTGGGGACTTGGGCTAGACATGTTGCTATAATTGGGCTAGACATGTTGGGTATGCAATGTGTATGTTGGTATGTTGTAATGTTGGTTTATGAGAGGACATGTTGTAGAGGGTTGGTATTGAATATGTAATTAAACCATCATAGTGTTATTGTGGTGCTGCAAGAGTTGCAGGAATCAAAATATGAGGAAGCCATGACTATGTTCATGGGTAATCATTGAAATAAAGAGGAATCAAATTACAATAGAGTTTTCCCTATTTATAGCAAAGAGTTTTCCTAGAGCACTAGAGGGAAGTGGGATAGAATGAGGGACTGTTTAACACTGAAGGGGATCACATTCCTTGTTTTGTGTAGGGATGAGAGAAAAATAAAGGTTGGTGAATAGGATGGCTATTGTGAAATTAGGTTGAGTTAGTATTCTTTTGGCTGTAATAATTCAGAATCGGGTTGACTGAGAAAAACCAAAGCTATAGCTAGCAAATTTACCTTTGTTGTTTCATTCTCTACCATGGGGGTGGCACTTACTCAAGCTAGTGCACATGGATGGGAGGAAAAACATGTTGGGTATGTTTTATATTCTTTGCATGTGTGTGTGTGAGCACATCAAATTCGACAACTGCGGTTTTTTCTATTTTAGCGGATTTTACTATTTTTAGTGGTTTTCTAAATTAATCCTGGATTAAGGGATTAGGGTTTTGGTAGTTATAGAATACCTAAAACATTGTATATATTGTATGGTGAATGGTGAAATTAATACAATGAAGAGTTGAAAGGTGTGGCACCAAGGAAGGTTGGTTTTCTCTCGGTTAAGGGTTTCCAGCGTAAATCTATGTGTACTATGTGTATGAGCCATTGATTAATTTATGTTTTTCTTAAGAATCTATATGCATTTCTTTACTTCACAGGTTTAAAAATTACATGTGGTATCAGAGCTCATTTTTGGCTTCAAGGGGACACCTTTGTTGCTGAGGTTTTGGCTCGGTCTTGATAGATCAAGTTTATCTTGGGTCTGTGACAAATATGGGTTTAGTGGGATCTTTTGCAGTGGTGATTCGAGTGTATAAAGAGGAATGGAGAGTTCTTCTAGAATTGAGATAGAGAAGTTCAACGGTAAAAACTTTGAGCTATGGAAGCTCAAGATGGAGGACCTTCTTGTAGACAAAGAACAATGGATCATTGTGGATCCTAGTACACAGCCTACTAGTACACAGTCTACTGGCACAAAAACTATTGGTACACAACCTACTAGTACACAAATTACTAGTACACCATCTACGGGTATGTCGAAGGAAGACTGAGAAAAGTTGGAAAGAAGAGAAAGGAGTACTATTCGACTCTACCTGGCAGATTCAGTGTTGTTGAATGTCTTGGGAGAATCTACAGCCAAAGAACTATGTGATAAGTTAGGGAATTTGTATCAATCAAAGTCCCTGGTAAACAAGTTGTTTCTTCAAAAGAAGTTGTATTATCTTAGGATGGAAGATGGAGATTCTGTGATAGAACATCTAAATTCCTTTAATATTTTGGTAAGTCAACTAGTATTTGTTAATATTACAATTGCAGAAGAAGATCAATGTATTACTTTGTTATGTTCTTTTCTAGACTCTTGGGATAATCTAGTTGTAGAAATTGGTAGTACCACTCAATCTACATTGAAGTATGAGGATTAAGTTGCATCCTTGTTATCTGAAGAGATGAGGCAGAAAAACATGGATAGTCAGAGCACATATGCTTTATTTGTAAGAGGTCGTACCCAAGATAGGAATCCTGGCAAGTCTTCTGGGAGGAGATCTAAATCTATAGGTAGATCTAAGTCTCCAGGAAAATCTTTGAAGAAATGTTGGAAGTGTGGTAAAAGAGGGAATTATAAAAAAGATTACAAGTCTAGGAAGGTTGATAAACCAAAGGGATCTGATAATACCTCTTCCACAGAGGAAAAAACCTCCACTGAAGAGGGAGGTGATGTTTACCTGGCATCTACAAGTACACATGCAAACCGTGGTGTATAGTTAATCGACTCAGGTGCGTCATATCATATGACTCCTCAGATGGAGTGGTTTTGTGAATATGAAAAATATGATGGTGGTGATGTATTCCTAGGAGATGACTCGACAACCAAAATCATGGGATGTGGAAGGGTTAAGTTGTTGCTAAAATATGGAAGGATTAGAACTCTCCTTGGGGTTCTTCACATTCCAAAACTAGCCAGGAGCCTAATATCTATAAGTAAGTTGGATGAAGAAGGAGTGGATACTATATTGGGAAATGGAACTTGTAAGATGGTATGAGGAGCAATGGTGTTGATGAGGGGAGTTTGGTGTGGAAATCTATAAAATTTGTTGGGAAGCACTTATACTAATGGGTGTAACAGTTCTGTTGTCCATGAGTAGAGAAATAAAGAAGACAATACCAATACTCTCCCTAGAAAGAAGACCATATTGTGGCATCAAAGACTGGGGCATATTGGAGAAAAGGGCCTTCGAACACTACACGATAAAGGTATGGTTGAAGGTATGTTTAATTGCACTCTGGATTTTTCTTTTCTGTGAACATTGCATATATGGTAAAGAGAATCAAGTAAGATTCCCATCTTGTGATACAAGAGCAAAGGGGATCTTAAAGTTGATACACAATGATGTGTTTAGACCTATGCATATTCCATCACTAGGTAAATCTGTGTATTATGTTTCATTCATAGATGATTTCTAAAGGAACACATGGATTTATTTTCTTAGAAAGAAATATGAGGTATTTGATAAATTTAAAAAGTTTAAGGATTTGGTAGAAAATCAGACAGAGAAGAAAATAAAGGTATTGAGGACAGATAATGGTGGAGAATTATGCGGAAATGAATTCAAAGAATTCTGTAAGAATTGTGGTATAGAAAGGCATAAGACTACTCCATACACACCTCAACAAAATGGAGTTGCAGAAAGGATGAATAAGACACTAATGGAAAAAGCAAGGAGCATGCTTAGTGGTGCCGAGTTAGGACAGGAATTATGGGCAGAGGCAATGGGTACAACATGTTACCTAGTCAATCGATCAACCTCATTGGCGCTAGATGATAAAACTCCACATGAGGTATGGACTGGTAAGAAACCCTCTTTTGAACATCTCAGAGTGTTTGGTTGTGATGCTTATGTACATGTTCCAAAGGAAAATAGGAGTAAGCTGGATAATAAAGCTGAAAAGTGTATCTTTATGGGTTATAAAGATGGTGTGAAAGGTTATAAGCTTCGGAACCCAAAAAATAAGAAGATTGTTTACAGTTGAGATGTTCTTTTTAGAGATGTAAAAGATGCTTCCTAACAGTAATTCCTACCAAGGCAAGAAGAACCTGAGAAAATAGAGTTTGATTTGGATGATGCAAAATCTGAATCATCTAAAGAAGATGAAGCAGAAGAAGAAGAACCTCATACCCTAGTATTGAGGAGATCAATAAGGGACAGAAGGAAACCAAAAAGGTATAGTCCACCTGATTTTCGTTCTAATTTTTCTTTATCTATTACTAATGATAATCCCAAAACTGTCAGGGAAGCAGTGAATTCTAAGGATAGTAAACTCTGGAAGAAGGCCATGGTTGCAGAAATGGATGCCTTGGATAAAAATGAGGCATGTGATATAGTTGAGTTTCAACTGGAAGAAAATATGTTGGTAGAAAATGGTTGTTTAAGAAGAAGTTTAATGCAAAAGGAAAACTGGAGAAATAAAAAGATTAGTTAGTAGAAAAAGGTTATTCCCAAGTAGAGGGAATTGACTTTGGTGAGATTTTTTCTCATGTTGCCAAGTTAACTTATATTAGATTTTTTTTATCTATTGTTGTTTCTTTTGATATTGAAGTGGAATAGATGGATGTGAAGACAACATTCCTACATGGGGATCTGAAAGAAGAAATTTACATGAAGTAGCCAGAAGTCTTTGTAGTGAAGGGAAAGAAAGAACTGGTCTGTAAGCTAAAGAAGTCACTATATGGTTTGAAGAAATCACCTAGGATGTGGTACCAAAAGTTTGACACATACATCCTTGGATTGGGATTTGTGAGAAGCAGGGTTGATCATTGTGTATATTCCAAGCATGTTGGTAATCGCTTCATTTATGTAGTGTTTTATGTTGATGACATGTTGCTAGTATGAAATAACATGGATGTTATCAAGGAGGTGAAATCACAACTATCCTCCAAATTTGACATGAAGGATATTGGTGCTGCTAACTTCATTCTGAGAATGAAGATTAAAAGAGACCGTGCAAACAAGAAACTCTGGTTGAATCAGAGAAAATATGTTGAGATGATATTGCAGAGGTTTAATATGCATGGAAGTAAACTGGTCAAGGTTCCTATTCCTATAGTTGTAATGTTATCTGCATAGCAGTGTCCCAAGACACAAGAAGAAGTAGAGGACATGTCCCATGTTTCATATGCCAGTGCAGTTGGAAGTTTGATGTATGCAAAGGTTTGTATTGGACCAGACATTGCACATGCAGTGGGAGTTTTGAGAAGGTATATGTCAAAACCAGGGAAGGAGCATTGGACAACAATAAAGAGGGTCTTCAGGTATTTGTGTGGCACTACCAATTATGGATTGTGCTACCAAGGAAGACTAGAATTGGACAGAGTGGTGGACATACATGGGTTTGTTGATGCAGACTGGGCTGGAGATCTAGATCGCAGAAGATGCACAAGTGGATATGTGTTTAACCTATTTGGAGGAGCAATCAGTTGGATGAGAAAAAGACAGATTGTAGTGGCACTCTCAACTATAGAAGATGAATACACGGAAGCCACTAATGCAAGCAAGAAAGCAGTATGGTTACATAGATTGTGTTCAGGTATTGGGTTGGTACAAAAAGAAATGAGATTAGAGTGTGACAGTCAGAGTGCAATCTTCTTGGAAAAGAACCCTGCTTATCATTCGAAGACAAAGAATATTGATGTTCAATATCACGTTGTGAGAGACATGGTTGAAGAAAATAAGGTGTTGTTGGAAAAGGTTGACACTTTGAAGAATGTTGCAGATTCATTGAGAAAGTCTGTGAGCACAGAGAAGTTCTCTTGGTGTAGAGTAACAATGGGCATTGTTGCCCTGGATTGTTGACTATGTAATCTTGTGAACCCCTATATGAAAAGAAAACAACAAGTGGGAGGATGTTGGGTATGTGTTATATTCTTTGCATGTGTGTGTGTGGGCGCGTCAAATTCGACAACTGCGGGTTTTTCTATTTTTAGCGGTTTTCTAAATTAATCCTGGATTAAGGGATTAGGGTTTTGGTAGCTACGGAATACCTAAAACATTGTATATATTGTATGGTGAATGGTGAAATTAATACAATGAAGAGTTGAAAGGTGCGACACCAAGGAAGGTTGGTTTTCTCCCGGTTAAGGGTTTCCAACGTAAATCTGTGTGTACTATGTGTATGAGCCATTGATTATTTTTTGTTTTTCTTAAGAATCTATATGCATTGCTTTACTTCACAAGTTTAAAACTTACAAAACACTCCCGTGGATCTATTCCCTAAGTGCATCCGTTAAAAGTAATTTATCTACTATTGTTTGTTTAATTGTTGAAGATTAATCATTCTAGCTTTATTGTGTTAAAATATTATGAGTTAATTGAGGATAATACGAGTGTGGAATTAGCATTGAACTTAGGAGTGTTAGGCTATCATTATCATTAGACTCACGAGTGCTAGTCTACCAATTAAATATGGATAGGCAGAGTGAATTAGCATTGGAATCAGGTGTGCTAGGTTACCACTTAAATATAGATAGGTAGAGTTGAAGGTTGTTAGACCCATTATTGTAATGGAGAGGACATAAATTCTACATTTATTATGTATATTAATTTCCAACCATATCGATTTATTGTAGAAGACCTTCTAGGTGCCCTAGAAGAGACCATAATCATGGAAAAAATGCAATTACTTTTTACAAGAGAATGTTGGTTATGCATGATGCTCTAATTTCTATGCACCAATTGTTATAATCCATGTATTATTAGAATTTTGTGTGTATGTGCTAATTTTGTTGCAAAACTATAATTACCTATAAATTCCAAGTAATAATGTTGTTTTTAAGCTTAATTAGATAATTAAGTTTGTTACAACAATGTAGTAAAAATAAATTGAAATATTTAATGTAAATCAACTTAAATCAATACTTTCATCAATAAGTGAATACCTTAGGTCAATATCATAATATAAGTGAACTCTAACATGCTACGCAAACATATTCATCAAATAATCTTAGTCAATACCTTTAACATAAATAAACATGAATCACCTTTAGTATTCAACACAAACATATTCATCAAATAATTGTAGTCAATGCCTTTAACATAAATAAACATGAATCACCTTTAGTATTCAACACAAACATATTCATCAAATAATTGTAGTCAATACCTTTAACATAAATAAACATGAGTCACCTTTAATATTCAACACAAACATATTCATCAAATAATTGTAGTCAATACCTTTAAAATAAATAAACATGAGTCAACAAACAACATACTTAACACCTTTAGTATTCAAAGTAGTAAACATAACCATAATCAAGGTTATGAAAATTAACTCCATCAATATCATCATTATGTCAAAATTAACGTCATCAACAATCAACACCATCATTATGTCAATAGTGAATTCTATCAACATAGCCAACATTATGTCAATAGTGAATTCTATCAACATAATAATATATTGAAGATAAATTAACTCCAACAACCAATAAAATCAAAATACTAATTCAACTCATTCTAGGGTTAACATAATTGAATATCTTCAACACCTACAATGCTATTCAATTTACAAGCAAATCTTAGATACCAAAGATAACATGATAACTACACCTACCTACAATGTTAGTCAATTTACAAGCAACTCTTAGATATCAAAGATAACATAACATGATAACTGCGTATGAGTTGTTCTTGAACTATACCAAAGTAAAATCTAAACTATGTAAATTTCATAATTTCATGTTTATTATTACGATTTAAAAGAATTTTATAATTAAAATTTTATTATTTATAAATGTAAAAAATTCATATTTATTTAATTATTTTTTATTTTTTTTAAATCAAAATATATAGATTAATTTGGATGAAATTTCAAATTTTTATTATTTAAATTATATTTTTTAATAAATAAATCAAAAACTAAAATTATATAATATAGACTTAATCACTCAAATTAAATTTAGGATTATAACTATTTCTAACAAATTTAGGGTTACAACTATTTCTAACATAAACTTAATCACTCAAATCAAATCTAGGGTTACAACTATTTCTAACAAATTTAGGGTTACAACTATTTTGGTGTAATTGCTCGTTGTCAATGCGTGGAAGATACATTTTGGTTAAAGTTGTTTTAGAATCCCAGCCGATATTCTGGATGTCAATGGAAGCTCTGCCTCTTTCAGTATTGAGTAGAATTAGGAAAGTGATGTTCCATTTTCTGTGGAATGGTCATTATGAATCCCAACACTATCATTTAGGGTTACAACTATTTTGGTGTAATTGTTGGTTGTCAATGGGTGGAAGATACATTTTGATTAAAGTTGTTTTAAAAACCCAGCCGTATTCTGGATGTCAATGGAAGCTCTGCCTCTTTCAGTATTGAGTAGAATTAGGAGAGTGATGTTCCATTTTCTGTGGAATGGTCATTCTGAATCCCAACACTATCGTTTATGCAGGTGGGAGACCTTATCCACACCGAAAAAGTTGGGGGTTGGGGTTTTCGAAATCTCCAAATTTTCAATAAAGCCTTAAACACTAATACAATGTGGAAATTATTGAACCAAGATAGTGTCTGGCATCGAGTGGTGATGAGCAAATATTTGCAGAATACTTCTCTCATCAACTGGCTTAGGAAGCCTTTTCATGTTACTAAATCTGCTTCAAGGATTTGGTCTGGCCTGGTGTGCACCATTCCTATTATTCTCCATTGGATTAGCTGGAGACTAGGAGCGGGATCACTGATTTTAGTAGGGAGGGACAGGATTCTTGGTTTGGGTGAAAATTCCTTCCTCCTAAATGAAAATTCCTTCCTCTTAAATGAGACAATAAACCAGTTAAATAAAAAACAGATCTTTGTACTTGCAAATGCAGTGGTGGCTAGGAACCCGATCATGACAACAGAGTTGTGGATGAATAGCACAGACCTGGGGATGATTGGGACAATTTTACCAGGGATGTGAAAGGCATCGGCATAGCTCTTCAGGCAAATGAACAAACACTCTTATTTGGTCGGGTGTTGATAACAAAGGTGAACTAACTGTCAAAAACACCTATGAAGCGATCTTTTCATTGAAAGAGATTCTGGCGTGGAGCGGCTGGAAGAAAAACTTCTGGAAATGGCCTTTACTTCTAAAGATTATATTATTTTTCTAGCTTGCTTTGCAAAATAAAATATTAATGTGGGATCAATTGCAGAGGAAAGGATGGATGGGGCCAGGCTTCTGCTGTCTATGTTGTCAGATGGCGGAAGATTTAAATCACCTGTTCATCGACTGTGTATTCACCAAGTCTGTGTGGGAAAAATGTGCACATGCGTTAAATTTCAATTTTTAGTGGATCGGTACCTCCTTGACTGAATGCATGAACAACTGGTTATTGAATAGACAAGCTCCCAAATTTTGATTTGCAATAAAACTATTTTTGAAGGTCATTCGCCGTCGGCCTGGGTTGTCTTCTCTAAGTTTCTTGGAGCGCTAAAGTTCAATACTCCAGCTCGGGTCTCTCCTACCCTTAGACAAAAACCTATCCTGATAAAAGCTGGCTACTCTGTAGCTTATTTCGATGGAGCTGTGGTCGCTGGAGGTGTTAACTGTGGCGCGGGAGGTACTATAATTTGCACAAATTCTACAGTCTATCATTGTTTTTTAAATTGTGGCGAGGGATCAAACACAAAAGCAGGTACTATAATTTGCACAAATTCTACAGTCTATCATTGTTTTTTAAATTGTGGCGAGGGATCAAACACAAAAGCAGAATTGTTAGGAGCATGGGTACTCGCCAAGCTATTGGACCTTCAATTTATTCAAGTAATGGGGGATTCAAAGGTTATAATACACTAGCTTGAACAGAAAGGGAAGCTTCAAGCAATCAACATTGAAGCATGGAAACACTGACCGAATTAAGGATCTGATTCCCACCTTCCAATATATTCATTTTCATCATATTTAATGGGAGATTCGAAGGTTATAATAAACTAGCTTGAACAGAAAGGAAAGCTTCAAGCAATCAACATTGAAGCATGGAAACACTGACCAAATTAAGGATCTGATTCCCACCTTCCAATATATTCATTTTCATCATATTTTTAGAGAAACAAATAAAGTCGCCAATCAAATGTCAAAACAAGCTCTATCTCTATCCGGAGTAAAAGATAGGCTGACATATTTCACTTGGGACGGAGAGAAAGAAGAGCTTACTCTCTTTGACGACATATTTGAATTCACTAGATTCCATCCGTCCCATTATATCAGGGATTGATTTTTCATCTTGGCAAGGGATCTAGGATTTTGTATTAATTTATGCACTTTATCTTGATGGAATACTTGGCGGAATACTTTATCTTGATGGAATACTTTATCTTGATGGAATAGCTATGGCGCGGGAGGTACTATAATTTGCACAAATTCTACAGTCTATCGTTGTTTTTTAAATTGTGGCGAGGGATCAAACACAAAAGCAAAATTTTGTTAGGAGCATGGGGTACTCGCCAAGTTATTGGACCTTCAATTTATTCAAGTAATGGGGGATTCGAAGGTTATAATACACTAGTTTGAGAAAGGGAAACTTCAAGCAATCAACATTGAAGCATGGAAACACTTACAGAATTAAGCATCTGATTCCCACCTTCTAATATATTCATTTTCATCATATTTAATGGGGGATTCAAAGGTTATAATAAACCAGCTTGAACAGAGAGGAAAGCTTCAAGCAATCAACATTGAAGCATGGAAAAGGATCTGATTCCCACTTTCCAATATATTCATTTTCATCATATTTTTAGAGAAACAAATAAAGTGGCCAATCAAATGTCAAAGCAAGCTCTATCGTGAGTAAAAGATAGGCTGACATATTTCACTTGGGAGGGAGAGAAAGAAGAGCTTACTCTCTTTGACGACATATTTGAATTCACTAGATTCCATCCGTCCCATTATATCAAGGATTGATTTTTCTTCTTGGCAAGGGATCTAGGATTTTGTATTAATTTATGCACTTTATCTTGATGGAATACTTGCAATGTGAGAGGTTTATTTCTCATTTCCTCTGAAGGAAAGAATAGTCAAGGTTGCTATTCTCCTGGTCGTTGAGGAAGAATAGTCAAGGTTGCTATTCTCCTAGTCGTTGAGGAAAGTTTTTGAACAGACTCAAGAGTTTGTAGGCATGGTCAGCCATTTATATTCTGAGAGGATGTTTTAAAAAATTATTTAATATGATTTTTGTGAATTTTTTCTATTGAAAAAACAAATTTGATTGAACAATTTCTTACTCCACCTCTCTTGGCCAACCAACGCCAGTATTTGATTAAGATCTCTTACGTGATAAATCATCTCCATGATAATCCTGTGGGACGATGTGATAGATGTGCGACAGGTTTCTTCTGGTCGCATAAGATATACGTGCTTTTCTTTGTCAGATCTGAGAATGTCTAGAATCACTCTGCAACACACAACCTTGCATGCCCCAGTTATCACCATAAAAAACAGTAACGATGAAAATCCATGTATGACATCCAACTAAAAGGAAAAAGCACCGGAATTCAGACACACGCACCAGCTTTTTTCTGCTTTGGGTTTTAATCCACATGTGAACGAAATCTTTAGAGGCAGAGATGGACGATTGGTTGTACGCTGGCAGAGAACCCCAGTTTTTTCTGAAAAATGGCAGAAATATGATCAGTGAGGACGTTTTTAGGTCCCATCTTCTGCTATTTCCTGGTCTCTGTTCAAATTTTCTCCCTTTGATGTTGATCGTCTCAGGTCTACTTCTTTGCAGGACGTGGACGTAGAACGTTATGGAAGAGTGCACGACAAGTAATAAGGCGCACGGGTGCCCTCGCCAGTTTGGGACTGTCTGTACTCGTGAGAGAAAGACTGTGTAGGAGATGGTCGCCATTGAGAATCCAGCATCTGCTGTGCTCCCACTGGCAGGAGTTCATTTAAGAATGTAGGGTAAAGGTCCATCTTTTCGATGAAGTTTTACATATCAGATCTTTAGAACGCATAGCCACGGGGTAATCAGAGTTATCGAGGTTGTTCAATCCGTATATATGGTAAAAATTTAGTTAAAAAAATTGGAAATATATACTGCTCTGTGAGATAGAAAAGTTGTCATTTCTTTTTTATTTTTTACATCTATTTGGGTAAAGCTTTTGTACTTAGATTTGTAGTGAAGTTTTCAAACAAGCGTCCAAAAACTTGTTATACAGTTGAAGCTTTTATCACACAGATTTAATTAACAACAAGTAAACAATATATAGACAAATGCAATCACACAAGAATGAATACCTTAAATGTATTTAAGTGGTAAAACTTTTCATAAGGAGAATTACAACAGAAAACATGTAAATCCTTCCAATCCTTCAACTTTGGGCATCTATCAGCTTATACGACTTACAACAGTTACATACAATGAATGAGCTTTTAACTAAACATCTATGTTGAGTTGGTTTGTCTCAACTGAAGGCTGAATGTTAGGATCTGAAAACAGCTCACATTCCTTGTTGGGAAATTGGTTGGCACTTTTCAACAAAATTTATATCCAACATATGTGCACAATTGTCATTTACATAGGTATTCGTTGAGAACGATTTTGTCAATATAAAACGTCTGTCGTAATTCGTCTGTGGTAATATGAAATGTTTGGCTCTATTAGGTTGATAAATGGAACGTGTGGGTATCAGATGGAAATGTGGCAATTAAATTTTATTATTGATTAACAAATAAACGGTTGAGCTTCATTTATCTGGTGTTAATATTTTAATTTCTGTTAATCAATTAGGTGGCAATCAGTTAGCTATCAAAGTAATTTTTAAATATGATTAGGTAATGTAAAAAAGTAAACACATAAACGGATGTCTTTATAATAGCTATGAAGTTAATGATTGAAATCACAGCCATTTATTTTGTGTGACTATAAGAATATTCCAGCCATATTTAATCATGTCCATAGAAAACTTATTAAGCACTAAACCCCTATTAAATCTGCCCATTGTCAATAGGTATACACCTTTCGGCGTAAATATAAAACAAAATAGGGAAAAGAAGAAAAACCATTTTTAAAAATCAGAAAGGCCACCTTCTGATCATTTTGGGAAAAAGAAAAATGAAATAATTATCTAAAATGTTTAGCTATGTGAATATATTATTATAGGTATTTTATGGTATGACCTAAAACTATTTCTGCTTTAGTCTTCGTCCCTTTGATATAAGGAAATAGGTTAACTGCTCAAGATCAAGATCCAGAGGCATTTGTCAAGGGTGAAAATTTACCACCTTAAAGATCACCATCAGATTATTCAAAGTGACATGGTTTTCCTTCCCCGATAGTAACCACTATCCCAATAACCATTAAGAATTGATGAGTGGAAGAAAGGTGATGAGTCAATCTACATCATTAAGAACGGATGAGGTCTAAGAAAGGTGAGTCAATCTACATTAGCCTAGAGTAATGACTATCCAGAGTAACCATTGAGAACTGATAGCTTTTCCACTCAAAAAAATATCATTGATGTTTCCATAAATATTATTTTTTGGGGCTGGCTGGTTGTTCTAAGAAATGACTTTTTTAGTCAGGCTATATAAATTTACAAGAATCACTATTTTTATTGTTCAGAATTTATTTTTGAATGCAGAAATGAATTCAGCATGATGAAAAACTCCCAAAATACTAAGATTCTACAGAAATAATCACTTAAATCTACTAATCCAATAATTTCTAACAAAATTTAGAATAAATATCCCCTGAAAAAAATCTTCAATCTTTAACCGGATTATTATTTTAATCCCAAATTATCTGTAAAAAAAAAAACATATTAGGATTACATAAATAGCATTCCTAAAATGCAATACGATTTTCGAAATCGCTGTCCATATGTACCATCAACATCTGCAATTCAGAGGATCTCAGGCTGAGTTTCAACGGAAAATGAAATTAGTCATTGGATTTCGGTTAAAGCAAATCGAAATCCTGACCCTTTGTTTTATATAGCAGTTGTCCCTCCTCTTGTATTATAGCAGTTGTCCATGCGGTGTATATCTCTCAGAGAGGACGATCGAGAGCCAATATATGATGGATCACTGGACATCCCTGGCCTCTGTGATGGCAGCCCTGGCCTTGGCCCACTCACTTCTCCACACGTTCCTCCCACCTGAACTCCGCCGCATCCTCTCCCAGTTACTCGACGGGTTTCTCAGATGGTTCTCGGTCTATACATACTTCGTCGTCCCGGAGTTCGAAGGCGTGACCACCAACGAGCTTTACACAGCGCTCCAGCTCCACCTTGGCACCTGCCCCTCCGTCATCTCCTCCTCCTCGCCCCGCCGCCTCAGCCTCTCCCGAACCCGCAACGCCACCGCCACCTCCGTCGCCATTTCCCGCAACGACAGAGTCGCGGACTCCTACAGTGGCGTCACGCTATGGTGGGAGCACCGCGCTGCAGACAGGAGCGCCGCCACGACCTCCGGCCTCCCCGGCGAGGAGCGTCGCTTCGTTCTTTGCATGAGAACCAAACACAGAGACCAACTCCTCCGCCCCTACCTCGACCACGTCATGGCCCGTGCCGTCGAGGTCCGCCGCCTTTCGCGAGACCGTCTGCTGTACACAAACCCTAGGAGCGGCGGGGGAGGCGGTCTTGCTCGTTCGCAGCCGTGGGAAGCGGTGCCCTTCAGGCATCCCAGCACCTTCAAAACACTGGCCATCGATCCCCGCCGAAAGGCCGACATCGTGGCCGACTTACGAGCATTCGTTGCCGGGCAAGAGTTTTACGAGAGCACCGGTCGCGCGTGGAAGCGCGGGTATCTACTCCACGGACCTCCGGGGACCGGCAAGTCCAGCTTGATCGCCGCAATGGCCAATTTTTTGGGCTACGATGTCTACGATCTTGAGCTCACCGAGGTTCGCACCAATGCCGAGCTCCGGAGATTGCTCGTCACGACCACGAACAAATCGATTATTGTCATCGAAGACATCGACTGCGCCTCGCTCAATCTCTCCGACCGAGCGGGCAACGATAACGATAACGACATGAAGAGTATTACTCTCTCCGGGCTCCTGAATTTCACCGACGGGCTCTGGTCTTGCTGCGGCAGCGAAAGGATCTTCGTCTTCACGACAAACCACGTAGAGAAGCTCGACCCGGCTCTCTTACGCTGTGGTCGTATGGACAGCCATATTCTCATGTCGTTCTGCACGGTTCCGGCCTTTAAGATCCTGGCCTCCAATTATCTCGGTGTCCATGGCCACCACCATCTCTTGGCCAGGGTGGAATCTCTTATAGAGGACGCCCGCATGACCCCGGCTCATGTGACTGAGTTGCTTCTCAGAAACCGCGGGGACGCTGGCGCGGCCTTGCAGGATTTGCTCCATGTTATAGCGCACAGGATTCGCTTGAATCGCAGTCAAGAAGAAGAGGAGCTGGAAGCTCTCCACAGCCCACACACAGGTTTCGAATCTTCGATGAAGGAAGTATGTGGGCGTTGCGGAAAAGTAAAGGATCTGAAAAAGAATGAGATCATGAGAGGAAGAATAAACTTTCAGAAATGAAGAAAGTTGATTAATATATATGGTTTAAAAGTTCAAATCCAGAAATGAAGAATGTTGATTAATATATATGCTCTAAAAAGTTCAAATCCAGAGTCTAAAAGTTCAAATCGAGAGTAAGTTAGGATATGTAATATGTATATTTTTGTAGATTTTACAATTAAATTGTTGGGTACTTCGTCATGACCTTAAAAATAGATTATTATTATTATTAGCACAGCCATATGATTGTGGTTGATGAAAGCAGAAAGATTTATTGAAGCAACGGAACTTGAACGAACTTGACAATGAGGTTTTTTATACATCTTTGTTAATTGGGTAAAATATTAAACTAGCACAGCCGCTAACTCGTGGCTGGTGAACGCCAAAAGGCGGCTGTTAAACTTTCACTGGCGATCATTGGTGATGCCAGCATAGAAATGCAGTCATCTTAATATCTTAATATTTTTTAATCAGGTAGATGTGGCAATAAGTTAGTGAACACAGTAATTTTTAACCACGATTAGGTAAATGTAAAAAAGTAAACATATAAACTGATGTCTTTATAACAGCTCGGAAGTTAATGGATAAAATCAGAGCCATTCATTTATTGTGACGACTAAGAATATTCTAGGCATATTTAATCTAGTCCATAGAAAACTTATTAAAAACTAAAAACCTATTAAATGTGCCCATTGTCAATAGTTGTACGCTTATCTGCGTAACTTGGCAATCACTGATAATGGCAGTAAAATATTAATCATATTGAGTAAATATGAAAAAGTAAATAAGAAAACATAAGCATTAAAAAATGCAATAAAATTATGAACATAAAATCTCATTCATTAATTTAGGAGGACTACTAAGAATATACCATCAGCATAATTATAATGAATTCACAATTGAAAGATAAACGATATAACAATTTGATGTTTACCCGTCTAATGAAACTAATATGCCCATAAACCTGTCATATACATAATGAAACTAATCTGCCCAAGAACCTGTCATATAATCTGCCCAGACACCTGTCATATACATAATGAAACTAATCTGCCCAAAAACCTGTCATATACATACTTGTTGATTGTAGCGATTTTTTGAACGATAATTGTGCTTCAGTGGATTGTTTCAAGGACTCTGATGCTGTTGTGGATTTCTGTTTCTTCTGAATTCGTATTGTATTTTTTCAGATGTATCAGTCATTGAATGTTTCCACATACCAATGCAAACGGGTAAACAGATAATTCCAGTACCAGTTTATTACATGGGGCAATGGTGATATGATTCGATGTGTTTGGTGCTCACAAATCAATTTTTATTAAAATTGTCTCATCGCTCAAGTATGTGGATACAACTAATGCAGATCCAAACACATGAACCATGAAAATTCAAAGAAGGAAAAAATGACCTTGTCTATAGTATTTTTTTAATATATTGGTTAATAACATCGAAAAACTTATCGCTATTGATAATGAGTACATTTAATGATTTTTTAACCATAAATTTTAATGGTTAGTATATTCTTAGTCATCCTTTTAAATCAATGAACGAGATCTCATGTTCATAATTTTTTAGCATTTTTAAAAGTTTCAGTTAACTTGT
Organism: Picea engelmannii; assembly: GCA_009831015.1. Lineage (NCBI taxonomy): Eukaryota > Viridiplantae > Streptophyta > Pinopsida > Pinales > Pinaceae > Picea > Picea engelmannii. Next base: position 184,237 of record ML816536.1, read on the forward strand.
TTACTTTTTAACATTTACTTAATATGATTAAGAAATTACTGTGTGACCATCTAATTGCCACATTCAAATGATTAACAGACTTAATTGAAATTACAAATTTACTCCACTATTAACTTTTTATCATTTTACAGTATTAGATTTACATTTATGCCAAGTTTACTTATGGCAACTGCATAATTACAATCAACCAATTTAATATTCTTCAGTAGTTTCATATTCTTCATTTCATCTTACCAGCAGCTATACAGCAGCTATAGCCACTGTGCTAGTATATAAAGTATGGGTTTCTACTTAGTGAACAGTTTATAGGATATTAGAGAATACATTAGATATGGAAAACTACTTTTCAAAATATTTTTTTGGTACTTCTCAAAACATTTTTCTAATAAAAAAAATGTTCTATTTTTACCAAATAATCATTTTTATACTCTCAATATTTATAAATCTTTTTTATCCAATATCCTTTAATACCTAAAATATATTGATTCTAATTTTCATAATTTTAAAATCCTTTTTATAAATAAAAATAATAAAATATTTATCCACATAATAAATCCTTTGTAATATAGAGTGTAGATATGGTTCCAATATATGAAAAATACTTATGAATATTAATTTTACCATTTTAATCTTATGAATAAAGATATCATTTTAATCTTATGAATAAAGATATCATTATAATCTTATAGATAAGAATAATAAAAGTCCCATTATAATCATATAAATAAAAATAATAAAAAGAGAAAGCCCAATTCATTGAAGGCATGTTTAAGTAATAAATTCTTAAAATTATTATATACAAATACCAAAACAAGGAGTGCTTTGATCTCCATTGAGTGTGTAAATATCAAAACTTCAAGTGCCTTGATCTCAATTGGTCGTGTGAATGTGAGATATTTACTTACCTTATCTTTTTTAATAAGAGTGGTTTAGAATTTTATATTTCCTAAGGTTTTAATTTTGTATCCTTTACAAATTAAAGGGGTTTCTAATATTAAGATTTTGATTTTATGGATAAAGATAATAAAAGTATCAAATTTTCTCATGTGATCTTATGGAGAAAGATAATAAAAGTATCAAATTTGAAAAGGGTCCATCATAAAAGGTATGTTTAAGTAATAAAGTCTTAAACAAATAGTCCCTTGATCTCAATTGGATGTGTAAATATCAAAACGAGAAGTGCTTTGATCTCAATTGGTTGTGTGAATGTGGCATCCTTCATCTAAATTGGATGTGTAAATATCAAAATGAGAAGTGCCTTGATCTCAATTGGTTGCACGTGAATGTGAGAAATTTTACTTATCTATTTTTTCTAATTGTTTAGAATTTTATATTACCGAAGGAAGGTGTAGAATTTATTTTTGAATGGTATAGTTAGTTTAAAAGATAAATATACATTTGGATGTTTTATTAAAATGATGAAATTGGAATTGAAAAAAAAAAATTGATTATCTTTAAGTTGAGTTGATATGTAATTTGTAAATGATCATAGATATTTTATTAATTAAAATGGTTTGTTAAATAGATTTTACAATAATTTACAATTTATTATTATGTATTTTTTTTTTAAATTTAGATTTAATATTACTAGCTTAGAGCATGAAATATTAAAATAAATTGAAACTGAAATGAAAGAAGTTAAGAAAATAACACACCATCTACATAATGAACAAACGATGTATCATGGGAAAACCTAATATAAGAAAAAATCATATAGAAGGTGAGGTGTATACTCTATGACTACTACAATATCTTCTACTTCATCTATTCTACTTCAATATCCCACTCCCAACTATTTTCTCAATTATGGAACAATAAACAATACAATAAGAATGGAACCCTTTCATATTGTAGTATCCCAAGGCTTGACAATGTCAGGAGAGCCATATATCATTAGGGTTAGGGTTTTTGCATGACCTGATAAGAGTTAGGGTTTTAGATTCTCTAAATTCTTCTTGAAATTCCATACATTACTACTTCCACATGTGTGAGCAATGGAAGTTGATGTGGCATCCAATAGGTATCATGGTGGTCAATAAGATAGATCAACTTGTGTGAGGCATAAATTCCTCATACAAACTCTGATTGAGGCGATTTTCATAGTGTTGAAAGGCTATTGATGTGTAGAATAGCGTCAAGATCCTAGGAGCTTAGTTTACAAAGTTTTTACCCCAAAAAACATCATTTTATGCCTCCAATAGGATTTGGAAGTAAGAATTTAGAAGCTTCTAGACCCCAAATCACCAAAGTGGGACCTAACCATAAAATTGGCCCCATAAGCCAATAGATCCAAATTTCCCACCCAAAAAATACCAAAATAGATGGCAAGCTATATAGTAATCCATTTTACATCAATATATATACATATAATTTTACCATAAACTTTATATAAATTAAAATTATTCAAAATAAAGTTGTATTTTTATAGAGAGATGGGAGAGAGAGGCACCTCTCGCCTCCCTCTTCCCCCGTTGATACCTTCCTCAAACCCCAGTAGGGTTTCACCTTTTAGAAGTGGGAGAATGCATGTTGGTGGTTATCCATAGCAAGGGGGTTTGTAAGTGGTAGGGGTGAGTGAAGGCAAGGTGTCTCTAGTGGATAATGTGGGTTGTGCAGCAAAGTCTAGATCTCTTCATGGTTCATTGGTGTAGATGCTTTCATATATATTCTCTTGGATCATGGAAATTGGTTGGCCTTGATGGCTCTTATCCTAGTGGTGGAAACAATGAATCTTCTTTGTTACTCTTTATTCATTTGTGTTGTCTACTCATGGAAGTGGTGGATAACTTAGTTATGATATTTGGATCTAAAGGTTGAACTAGTGGCTTCAACCTGTGTGTGGAAAATTCATCTTAAGACCTCCAAAGAAATGGTTTCCTCTCCCAATGGATGTTGCACCCTTTCATGGGGTCATTTTTTCTATTGAGGGTTTTCATATGAAGCATATGCGTCCAAGTAGGCTTCATGTGGCTAGACTATTATTGGGTCTTGGTTCCAATTTGTGAGGGAGTTATTGTGTCTCATGGTGGTTCAATCTATGATATATGGCCTAGCTTGGCTTGTGGTTTCCATATCAACTAATGCTAATCTCCATGTGTGGTATGGAAACTAGGGTTTAGATAATTTTTCTTCGTTGTTTTTTGCTTGATATTTCCTTGGGAGCGTATCCTCCCCACAAACATTGTTAATAGTCTATGGGGGAATGTCTCAGTTATGATCTCTATATGAAATTGTATAGTTTGAGTTTACAACCCTGTTTTTGGTACAATACTCTTTGTAATCTTGTTTTAATAATAGATTTTGAAGGAATCTTTGTAAAAAATAAAAAGTAAATATGCAATTCAAGAACTACTAAATACAATGTTTTATTTTATTTAATGTTCTATTGATGAAGTAGGATAGCAAGAAACAAGGACTTGAGCCTAGTTTGCATGTTCAGCCCATAGAAGACTCACACACCCTTGTTTTAAGTATGAATTATGATTGCATCACATTTAACATGTTGGGAATGATGTTGTATCATACCTCATGATGTGATGTAAATGGAAAATAATGTATTAATTATTAAATATTTTGTTGTCTTGTGGGTTTACTTTAGGATCTAAATAACATGAATTAACATAATAATTAGCTATTTATATTGGATTACCCTAAGTTGTAAGACAATTTAATGAGATCTCTATATATGCTTCTCTATATCATACTAATAGAAATATATTTAACAATTATTTGAAACCAACCAAACATATGTGATTTGTGTTGTTGGCTCGCTTACGCGCATCCTTCCTAAGGGTTGATGACCCAGGTTTCATCCAAAGTAGACCAACAAAACCCCAAGGCGTTGGGATATCAATCTTTAGTTCAGGATCGAAGAAGGTCTCACCCAAGACGTCGCGAAAATCACATAGACCATTTGTATTTGTGTTAGATATGAGGGGATAAAGAAGATAAGGAAGCCACTCAGGATATCATTCATTAATTCAAGCATAGGGTAAAATCATGAATCTGGGTGTCTATTTTCCTTGCTTTTTGAGAAATAAAATATATTTTTAGAAGTTTTTCAACTTCCGATAAACAAAAGTATTTTTTTATTTAGAATTTCATTTTACAGTAAAACCAAAACTTGTCGGAATTTTATTATATTTCTATTGATTATTTTTTGAAATTTTTTTATCAACATTTGAATTGTTAATTTAGTGATTGTTTGATAGTATGTTCCTTTAAAATGAAGGCATTGATAATAAGTTATATTTATTGACAACAATTTACTCATTATTAAACTGTTTTTTAAATTAAAAATGAAATATGTTGCAACAATCTAAACAGAGTCTATTAAAGTATGACTATAGTTTTGAAGACAATAGATGAATATTACAATTACTACAATTTTTTGAATTTGACCAATCTAAAAAATTTGCAGATTTTAAACATGTTTAGAATGACACCATGTATCTACCTTAATTTTTATTTAAATGTAAATTCTAAAAATACTCTTTTGAAGAGGACAGTGAAAGGTTATGTAATACATTTTTTCTATAATTTTTGAATATGTATTATTGCAGATATTGATTTTTCATTTTACTAAATCATTATGTCATCTAAAAAAAATATGTGACATGTTTTTATAAAATTAACTAAAATTACTAAAAATCAATTAAACTGAATTCAAATTGTATCAAATGAAAGTAGATTCAATTTTGAAAATGTTGGTACTTGTTCTGAAACCAGATTCACAATATTTTAAATAGTCTAGTCATTCACAAGTTGGAGTAAGTTGAAGTGATTTGGTACTTTTTTGAAACATACCATAGTTACAAGTTTTCAGTCGAAAGTTAGTTTTAACGGAAAAAAAAATAACTTTCAGCCAAAAATGACTAACTTTCAGTCAAAAAACAGTAGTTCGACTGAAAAGTGGAAAATAGAAACATCTGGACGCCGGAAAAAAAATAGGGGGATGCGAGGTTTCGGCAACAAAAACGACGTTTGGGCACATAAACATATAAATTGTTTCAGCCGAAATATTATTATCACATTTGTGCACACACTCACTCTACATTTTCATTATTTTGACTTTCTTGGGAAACATTTTCGCTATTTTTTATTTTTTGGAGCAAACTTTTTGCTATTTTTGGGGCAACATTTTCTAAATTGAAGATTCTCTTCAAGAATTTTGTTGTAAGTTGAGTTTTTCATAAGCAATTTCTTCCTATATCAAAAAGTTTTTTTTTTAAGGTAAGTTTTCTTAAACAATTTCTTTCAAAGTCCATTTTTTTAGAATAAATTTTGTCACAAGGAAGTTTTTCTCAAGTAATTGTTTTCAAAATCATTTTTTTTTTAACTTTTGTTTAACATCAATTTTTTATCCAAAATTTCTTTTAAAGCAACTTGGTTTATTGAGCAATTTTTTCCAAGTTATTTAAGATATGATTTTTTTTAAAACCTTTACATATTGAATAACCATGGGCAATAAAAGGGAGCGAAAGAGAAAATATGATCGTGCTCGAGATGATACTCACCATATAGAACAGACGAAAGAGAAAAATAGAAGAAATAAACAACAATGTGTAAATATTGAAGGAACAAGTGATGATAATGTAATTAAATATTTGCATCTTGATGTTCAACGAGAACAAATCAAACTAGGTATGCTTACATATTATAGATCATGTTTAAAATTCAAATAAATATTGTCTAACATAATTGATTGTAAGTTGGAACTTATATTTTGTAAAAAATAGAAATAGATTTGTCTCATAACATTGATGAAGTCGTTGAAGCCGAACATGAAATATAAGTCCAACCACCTACAGGTGTGTGTGTGTGTGTGTGTGAGAGAGAGAGAGAGAGAGAGAGAGAGATACAAGATTTCAACACTTGTAGATTGTGTTTAATTTATGATTGCACGTTTAGTTTTCTAATAAATCTAATTTAAATAAATGTATATTTTTTATACAACGTCTATTTGAAATTTTTATGTATGTTAATTTCAAGTGTTTTTAAATTTAATAGATTTAGTTTATATTTTTAAACTATATTGAAACTTATGCAGGTGATATCAACATTGATAATGAAATGTTAGAAAATGTTGATACTGACAAATTTGGGGACAAAAAACCTAACCATTATATACGATATCGTGTTGAACAGATTTAGGATAAATATTTCAAAGATGAATCAATAGCAACACAAGCTCAAATTTTGAAAGGTCTAATAAGGTCGAAAAAGTTAAAAGAAGCTACATCATTATTGAGTATTCAAAAAACGACAAAAGATAGAAAGGTGAAATAGAAAGTCTTGGAAAATATAACAGATGCATTAAAATATTTTGGAAAGTATAGAAGAAAATATGTCAGTGTTGCACGTAGAGTAATACAAACAACAGGTGTTTCATCTACCAATGTAAAAGACTGTTTGACACAACAAATAGAAAAAGTGATGGGAACCTCAAGAAAAAAAATGCACAAACATTAAAAAAAATCAGATTGCAAATAGATGAAAATGATGAACTTGCTTGTTGGACAATTATTTGTAGACACCCTTACAAAGATAGATTGCAAAAGATGATAAAACTAAGGCCCATGAATATTGGTTGGAAAAAAAATTTGTTTCACCAAAAGTAAGGGATGTGTTGCGACGAAGATTAGTACGAAGACAATATGAAGAGCATCCAAAGCATATATTGGAAATGACAAAAACACAGTTGTTCAATAAGTTCAAAGAGAAATACATTCAAGTTCAAATTTCCATCAATACATTTGTGCAACAAAAACAATGGTATGTTAAACCCATCACTATTCATGGAACTTGTTGTTGTCATTGTCATGTGAAATTTGAGTTATATTACAACACTTTTCTTGGTTTTGGTAAAACGTTTTGTGCAAGTTCACCTCCTCCTTCCACAATCTGTGACTTTATATCCAAAATTCTATGTAAAAGAGAAAGTATTGAATTATTTTACCAAAACAAATGTGTTGGTGGAACAAAATGCGATCATTATGGAAATATAGCTTTATTTCACTCCAAGTATCATCTTGATATGAATGATCAATCCTTGTCCAATATAACAATGAATTGGAAGAGATATGAATATATCAATGTTATTGCTCCAAATTCTTCAACTATTATTTCCAAAAGGATTGATTTGCAAGAGGATAAGATCTTTGTGATAGATTTTTTGAAGAAGTTTGAAAACAATTTATAAATACACCAAGCATTCACATAGAGCTCGATGGAAAGACCTACAATTCAAACAATCTCGTGAATTTTTTCCACCTAGGACAATTTTTTTAGTGGTTGATTTTGCAGTGAATTATACATTCACTGCACAAACAGAAATAAAGAATGAATATTTTCATTCTGATCAAGTCTCTATACTTTTCCACGTTCTATATAGAAATGTTCAAAAGAGTGTTGATAACATAGAAAGCACAAATGAGTCACTTTTTGCTTCACGATACCTGAGCTCGAACCCTAGCGTTGAGCTCCCGCGCTCCTGGTTCTCCCGAAGGCCGCCGGCCCGGCATCTCCTGCCCTCTTTCACAGCAACCGCAATCCAATGGCATCCCCCTTGTCTCCAAATCACGGTGGCGCCTCTGGTAAGGCCGCGGCATTGGCTGCGGGCCTCCTCTGCCCTCCTTCGCAACAACTGCAGTCTCCATTGGTGACCCCCTCGTCTCCAAAGCACGGTGGAGCCTCTCCTGGTAAGGTCGCGACAATGGCTGCGCGCCTCCCTCCCTCGACCGCGACTTCCTCTTGTGGGTCGACTTCTCTTGTAGGTGCATCCCCAGGAGCTCCGTTGGCAGTGGCCTCAAGCTTTCCCCATCTGGTTCCGACCCTCTCCTTCAAAGAGGTGGCTTCGCGTCAAGGGTCCCTCTCTGGTCTACATGCATCGGTCCCGAAAGTTGCATCTCTTCAAGGCCGCCCCTCCGGGTTGCATGCAGTAGTTCCTGAAGCTCCGACAGTTTCCATTCCAATGCCGCAAGAAGCCTTAACTCATGCTCGCCATTACAGCAGGCATGCTCTAGTTTGTAGATTCAACGGGTCTTGGCCCTCTCTTCCAGATCTGCTCTCCTGGATATCTTTCGAACGGTACCCATTCTTAGATGGAGAAGTCATCACCTGCCCTTGTGCAAAAGGGTTTTTTGTGGTAGTTTTTGATTCTACAAGCGACAGAGACAAAGTGTTTAACTCCGGGCCATGGTTCTGGGGCAGAGCAGGCCTTTCCATGCAACTATGGACCCCTGCCTTCGACCCCTCCACAGATTGTATCTCTTCAGCCCCAGTTTGGGTGAGACTTCAGTATTTGCCATTGCATTTCTGGGGGGATGAATCTCTCCATTATATTGGCAATGGCCTTGGCAAGTTCCTCTGCAGAAGTCCGGACTCCAAGCCAGCCTGCTCCACCTTCGCCCGAACCTGTGTGGAAATGGATTTCTCCAAAGGTTTCCCAGCTGAAATTATTCTTCAAGGCAAGGACTACTCAAGGACCCAAAAACTCGACTATGAGAATCTTAGCTTCAGGTGTAGGAACTGTTTCGAAACGGGGCACTTAGCCTGTAACTGTGGAAAACCACCCGGGAAAAAAAGGTCGTCCAAGCCGACCTGGTGGACGGGAGTACCAACGGAACCACGTTCTGAAAGTAAGACCCTTGAAGTGGCAGAAGAGGCATAAGTTGAAGACGAAATCAAACCCCCTACTAAGGGGGAAGTAGAAGACTCTCCCAATTCTCCCACCCAACAATATCCCATGGCCTCAAGCTGGGTAGACTTAGATAATAAGGAAGACGCTTTAGGCCCAACGGGAATCCAATCCATGGACCAGAGCAATGAATGGAAAACGGTGTCAAAGAGGAAAAAAAATTCCAACCTAGAAGTGATGTAATGACGTGAAGCCATTCAGGCTCGCTGAAATAGTCTTTGTGTCCGTGAATTAGTACCGAGTTAGGATCTTTAGGCATATGTTTTCCAGTTTACAAGCAAATCTCTATCAATGTATCAAACCCCGGTGGCATGTCCACTGTTATTAATACAAATCTCCTCTAACCGTTTCTGTCAAAAAAAAAAAAAAAACATAGAAAGCACGAATGAGAATTGACACATCATTAAAGAATATCACTTTTATATAAGTGATGATCGTACACATGATACTCATTATGTACAACATTGTTTTGATTTACAATATGATTCCTTGAAATCCCGTGGGATCGAATACAATAAACATTGGATATGGTCAGATGGATCTGTAGGTCAATTCAAATCTTCATGATCATTCAATTGGTTGTGTTGTCTTCATAAGAAATAAAATATTAAACATTGTTCGAATTTCTTCGTGACTGGTCATGGGAAAGGAGATAATGACAGTCTAGGGGCATGTATAAAACAAGAACTTTGAAGATATCAAATGAACCATTCTTCCAATCGATTTGAATCTACTGATCAAGTTGTTCAATGGTACCAAGCATCTTTAATTCACAAACATAATTCGTCAAAGGATGTGCATAGGTGTGTGTATATACATGTTGTATATGTATGAAATTTCTTTATTAAAATCAATAATTTGTCTTGAGAACTAACACAAGCACACACACAATGACATTCATTTACTTTTAATAAAATATTCTTGAACTTTGCAGGTATATTTGGCATATTGGAATCCAAAATGTAGATAGATCGATCTGATATGAAGTCAATACAATACATGGGACTAAAAAATTGTATTCATTTAAAACAAAATCCTATCAAAATGTCTATGCGTTTGATAAAAGGAATGCATATTTTTTTGTTCAATTTCCATAGAGGACACAGAATATGATGAGATTTGTGAAAACAAAAAGGGAAAATATGTTTAAGCTTGGGAACATACAGAAATTAATACAAAGGGGAAAATGTGTTAAGCCCTAAATAGTGGCACATTACCCCTTAATTGGGGCATATTACATTAGTAATATTACTTTATTTATGTCATCTTGGGTCCATTAGTTGTAATTGTACCTCCTAGTCTCCTATATATACGAAGGAGACATTTTCATTTGGAATCATCTTGTATTTGGACATTTATGTGGTGTATAAGGAGGTTGCCCCCTTGAAGAGGCTTATTATCTAAATTTCTCTCTTTTTCAAGGCATTGAGTACTTATTCTGAGGTTTTTCTATGTTATATTGATATTTGATTCTTAACATATAGTATCAGGGCTCAAGGTCTTGGGGTTTTGCTGTTACATCTGAAACACCTTGTAATTTTCGCTATAATGTTTTTTCTACGATGTTTCATAAGGAACCCCTTGGAGGATATTTAGTAGATGGATCAAGGTATGTTGGGTTCAAATTTCAGCTCCAGAGGCCTTATACTTTCGGAGATACATCCTGTGTAAGATAGGGTTTTGGAATAATCATGAATTGAGTCATCACGGAATTTTAGATATAAAATTGTTTTTGTAATGTTTCAGACTCTTAAATCCGCACGATATTCACATAAATTATTAAAGTATCCATGATAAAAAAAAATCAACTTCTGGTTCATCTTACATTTGTAGATACACCATGTGGAAGATAGGGTATATGACTAGTCTCAAGCAGGTGTTCCGAGTAAAACAATAATAAATTATTCCTAGAGTATCCAAATTGAGTGAGACCCATTGCATTGGATAGTGGACAATCTGTAGTATTTCTGGTACAATTTTCATAATTTTATAACAATTATTTTGTGCGGGGAACGCTATACAAGTGAGATCTCCTGGAAAGGACAAAAATAATCAAGTTGCGGGGAATTTACCATAAATTCCACTTGGCACATCCAATTTTGATCAGACCTATGGCATTGCAGAGAAGAAATATCATAGAACTACAAAAAATAAAATTTCATACCCAGAAGGGCCAAAATTTTGGAGATACAATAGAAGAAAGATTGTCTAGCAGAACCTCCTCAAAATCAAGGTTTAAAAGTGATACTTTGTCAACATGCCACCAAAAAAGGGAACGTATACACCAAATAAGCCTCCAAAAAGTCCTACTTGGACTCTTGATTAAGGTGAAGAAATGTGTAGGGACATAAATAATTTACAAAAGAATACAGTGACAAAAGATGAACTACAAGGGATGATGGATGGTTTAAAAAGGAAGATCATGGAAGGATTGAAAAATTTCCTAATAGAGAGGACACCTAAAAGTGAAAATGTATCCCATGAAATTCATGATGAGGACACAAGGAAGATGAATAAATAATGAAGAAACTCCAACTTTGGGTTGAAGACCAACCACGTTCCTAAGATCGATATGAGGAAGTTTGATGGCAATGACCCAATCACATCGATACTTCAGATGGAGCAATTCTTTGATCTACATGATGTGCCACATACACAAAAGGTACGAATTTCTTCTTTATATTTAGAACCCAATCAATGTGTGTGGCATCGATGGATTTTT
>ML816537.1:20874-32573 GCA_009831015.1 Picea engelmannii
AGAAAGAGTCGGGGAAGCAAGTGAAGGCTCTAAGGAGCGATAATGGTGGAGAATACATCTCTAACGAATTCAAAGACTTCTGCAGCAGAGAAGGAATTCGAAGAGAACTCATAGCGCCTCATAACCCACAGCAAAATGGGGTCATGAAGAGGAAGAACAGAATGATCGTGGGTGTAGCATGAGCGTTGTTGCATGATCAGGGCCTACCAATGCATTTATGGGCACAAGCATGCAATACTACGGTTTATGTGCAAAACCGTTGTCCTCGTAGAGTACTTGGCATGAGTACACCTGAAGAAGCTTTCACTGGTAAGAAACCTGATGTTTCTCATTTTAAAATTTTTGGCTCATCTATATATGTGAATGTGAACAAGGATGCCAGGAAGAAGCTGGAACCGACTGCTAAAGTTGGGATATTTGTGGGGTACACAGAAACAACCCATAATTATCATGTGTATTTGTCGAACAGTAAGATGACTGTTATGCGTCGGGATATAAAATTCGATGAGGGGAAAGCCATGCGGTTGTCGCTTGAGAGGGAGTTAGACATGCATGCAAAAGAGGAACTGTTGGTTCCCAAAGATGAGTCTCAAGATGTGGATCAACCACATGAGGAGGTTCATGGAGTGGAGGAAACCACTCAAGCAGAGCCATCCATCAGAAATGGAAGAAAGTGCACCACGGACGCTAACAAATTGAGACGAGATGTTGCATAGAATGTAGGAGCCCCTACTTCATAGCGCAGACAGAGACAGTCTCCTGATCGATTTGTTGGATACATGGCTCTCATGAGAAAATGTATTGTGACTAAACCATATTCCTTTCAGGAAGTAGTGCAGGATCCCACTTGGGTTGATGCTATGGTAGAAGAGTATGACTCCATTGTCAAAAACAGTGCATGGGAAATTGTCCCAAGACCGGTCGACAAATCAGTGGTAGGTTCGAGATGGATCTACAAGGTAAAGCAAGCTGTTGATGGGAGTGTGGAGAAATACAAGGCCAGGTTTGTGGTCTGAGGCTTCTCACAGATCGAGGGGATAGATTATGATGAGACCTTTGCACCTGTCACAAGGTACTCTTCCATAAGATCCATCCTTGCACTCTCAGTGCAGATGGGCTGGCGTATTCATCAGATGGATGTAAAAACTGCGTTCCTCAATGGGATCATTGAAGAAGAAGTGTACATTGAACAACCAGAAGGTTTTGAGACCTTTGACAGAGATCCGCATGTGTGAAAACTCAAGAGAGCACTGTATGGGCTGAAGCAAGCACCCCATGCTTGGTAAACTCAGATAGACAACTATTTCACTGGATTGGGCTTCACCAGAAGTGAAGCAGATGCAAACCTATACCAAATTTTGGTGGACGGTAAGCTTTTAATCATTGTTCTTTATGTTGATGATTTAATACTGACTGGTGATGAGCAGCTGATACACTCATGCAAGGAGGACCTTGCAAAGGAGTTCGAGATGAAGGATTTGGGCCTTCTTCATTATTTCCTTGGATTGGAAATATGGCAGCGAGATGGTGAACTTTTTGTGTCTCAAGGCAAGTATGCAAGGGAGATACTGGGTAAGTTTCACATGGAGGGATGCAAACCCATGGATACTCCTCTTCCAGGAAACTGGAGGAAAGAGGATACTACTTCTGGAGAGGTAGTGTATGCTACTGTCTATCAACAGTTAGTAGGTTCGCTAATGTATTTAGTGAACACAAGACCAAACATTTTCTATGCGGTTAACCAGCTAAGTCAAGCGATGGTTAATCCTACCAAACTCTTTTGGAAGGTGGGTAAGCATGTCCTGAGATATCTGAAGGGCACATCTGAGTATGGATTATGGTATAGACAGACAGATAAGGTGAAGTTGCATGGCTTCACGGATGCAGATTGGGCAGGCAACCCAACGGACAGAAAGAGCACATCAAGGGGGATCTTTAGTATCGGATCTACAATTGTTTCTTGGTACAACAGGAAACAAAGATCCATGGCACTTAGTTCAACGGAAGCGGAATACATGTAAGTGATTCAAGCTGCATGTGAGGCTATCTAGATGAGAAAGATCTTGGTTGGTTTGTTTGGTTCTTATTTAGATTCGACAATGATTCATTGTGATAATCAGAGTTGCATTAAACTCTCAATTAATCCTGTGTTTCATGATAGATCTAAGCATATAGATATTCGATATCATCATCTCAGAGATTGTGTGCAGCGGAAGATCATGTTGCTTCAATACATTCCTATGGAAGATCAGGATGCAAACATTCTGACGAAGGCGCTCACCAGGAGAAAATTTGAATATCATAGAGACAGGATTGGGGTGAAGGATAATCTCTTTCTTGTTGAGAGGGAGTGTTGAAAAGTCAACAAGAAACATATGTCTAATTTATTTAAGGGAAAAGTAAATTAGACATATGTTTCTTGTTGACTTTTCAACATTTTATGCATTCGAGTCCTTTCAGTAATGATTGGATATCTTCCAATTTCAAACCCCACCTCACAAGAAATATTTCTTCAAACTGGTCCATAGATATGATGCTGGCAGGTGGAAGATTATCATAACATATTCTATCCTCTCCATATAGAGTGGCAGAGAAGAGTTGCATTACCAAGTCTTCAGCCTCATCACTGACCGGGCGGTGCTGAAAGAAAGACAAGAAATTGCTCATGTGATAATCGGGTGTTTCTCCATCGATGCCAGCGAATCTAGGGAGCCATCTTTTATACCAGAGAGGCATTTGTCTAGGATATCCCGAGATTTTACTCATGTCTAAAGGTTTGTAGTTCCCCGGATCCCATTGCGAAGTCATAGTTGGCTTCGTCATCAGTGGAGTCGCCAGATAATTTTCTTGAAATTATCAAAGAAGAAAGGGAAAACACCCTTAGTGGAGTCGCCCGATAAGCTTGTAAGATAAAGACTCTAGAGGCAAGGCTTACCGAAAAATGTGTCATCTGAGGAAAGTTTGACTCAGTGTTCCCCGACAACGATGCCAAAATGTTATCGCGCAGTTTGTAGTTAGGATAGTAAATAGATGAAGACTAGTCAAACTGGCGTAACTGGAACCAATCCCACCCAATGTCACCTAAATGGGATGGTTCTTTCTGTTTAGGGTGGTAAGGCCCAGGGGAGACATCCTCGGTGACCTGGGGTTTTGAGAAGGAAAAGGATTATAAGGCAATGATAAGTTTCCCCCCTCACAAGTCACCACTGAGCAGATAGTCCGGCTAACAACCAACAATAAAGTATAACCAAAAGAAAGAGATGCACCTGCCTAGGACAAAACAACAAGAAAACTGATATATATGCAAGATGCTCACTTCGTTAGTACTTCATATAAATCAATGACTATCTGATACACATATAAGCAATTTGGTAATAAATATTGACGAAGTCAATGTTTATAAAATAGCAATGATAAATATGCCACTTCTTCAATAAATGTTAAAGCAATGTGGCATTCAATCTAACAAATCAACACTTTATTCAATTAATGCCTTTAAACCACCATTCAATTGCTTATAAGAAAAACGTTAGCTGCACAAATGAAATTATAGCTAGAGATGACGACAGCAGTAGGTTAGTTAGTTTCTAAGCTAGGATTAGTAGTTAGGGTTTGATTCAAAGTTTTGACAATTGTTGTGATCAAGTTCACTTCAAACAAGAGGTCTTTAAATCAGTGCCTTAGGGTTAATGGAATCAAAGGTTAAGGACGCAAGAGCTAAAGGATCAAAGGATAGTACGACTAAGGACTAGAAGGAGAAATTTTGAAGTGTTTCTAAAGCAAGGCCTCAAAATAAAAACCCTAGGGGAGAGAGGCTCACCTTGGTGTAGGGGAACTAGGCCTCGGTGCTCTCTCCTCCTTCCTTAGCCTAGTGGCAATGACGGTTACCTGAAGAAATAGCATAAAACTAAGACAATAGGGTTTGAAAAGCAAAGTGTTGCTACAACAAGGCTCTACCAACAAACACTAGAAAAATCAGCCCAAAGTGTAGAAGAACTAGGCTTTGGTGCGTCTCCCTCTTCTTAGCTTGAAAATAGAAATGGCTAGCAAAATGAAGAGAGAAGAAAAGTGTAGCTACGGCTAGGCTTTTACCTTCTGGGCCTTTAGCCCCTTCTTCCCACGAGGAAAGGTGCAATCCTGAAAATAGGTTAACCCAGTGCTTGGACAAGTGGAATGGGTTAAGTGAGTGGGAAGCAAGATGAAAAAATGATGTTGTAAAGGGAGAAGACGATGGCTTTTCAGAATTCCCCCCAGTGGCAAACCAAAACCTATAGACACAGGCTTACTAGGGCATCCTGTAAATTCCCCCCAGACATGGTCAAGTGGGAAAGCGTAAGATCCAAGCAGTCGTTAGAAATAAAAGGAATTAGATGCACATATTCAAGAGTTTTGGTAATCAAACGGACACATACCATGATACCTGGACTAATTACCTCATGGAGCAAGAACCACCTCTGACACAGGACCAAGCCGATGGTGATGGATGTTGTTGTTGCTAACAAGATAAAGATGCTGGAAGAAAGAAAAGGTGGGCCCTCCAGGGCCATGCTAAAGTCAATCCTACTCTCGGTACTCCATGTTTAGGACCTGTGGGCCTCGAGACATGATCTCCTTGTTATCCCTAAAAGTGGGGGATAACAGGGTTTATTCAAAGTATTTGAGTTTGTTTTGATCAAAGTACTCACACACTAGGCCTTAGATCAGTGTGTTCCTAGGGTTAATGGAGTCAAAGGAGGACGCAAGTTGAAGGATCAAAAGGTAATAGTAAGACTAAGGATGGGAGGGTTAAACCTTAAGGTGTTGCTATGGCAAGGCCTCAGGGATGAAACCCTAGGGGAGAGAGGCTCGCTTTGGTGTAGGGTAACTAGGCCTCAATGATCTCTCCTCCATCCTTATCTCAATGGCAAAAATGGCTAGCTCAAAAGATTGCATAAGACTAAGACAAGAGGGTTTGCAAGCAACGTGTTGCTAAGGCAAGGCTTTACTAAGCAAACCCTAGGGAAAATCAGCTCACCAAGGTGTAGAGGTACTAGGCCTTGATGTGTTTTCTCCTTCTTATCTCAATAAAAAAGAAAAACGGCTAGCATAGAAGAGGAAGAAAAGAGTGTTTCTAAGGCAAGGCTCTATCTCTCTTCAATAAATGGCTCAAAACCTTGATGGGGACATCAGACAAGGACCTTCTATGTGTGCTTGTCACCTAGGGTTTAAATCAGCAAATTATAACCATAATGCAAGAAAAACAATACTACAACCATTCAATTAAGAAGTTTTGCAGAAACTTACTTACATTTTACCAAGAAATCAAATAGCAAACCCTAGTTGTAACACCTTCCATCAAGAGAAATGCCAAAAATGCCAATAGAATTCCAAAAATGTCTTCCTTCAATAAGTGCGCCTCACAATTTCAGCCAAGAACACCAAGTATAGATGAAATTTCAGACCTCACTAATGAGTGAGTGAGAGATGATGAAAAAATGAAGGTAAAAAACCCTCAATTTATATAGTACCATGATCCAATTTTACATTTTAGGTCATGAAAAAGACCGACAAGGCCAAAATACTAAAATCATATTGTTTTACATTAAATGCTTTAAAATTAAACCTTAATCAAGCAATAAAGAGACGTCATGCCCCTTTTAGGGTGGCGTTAGCCCCTTCTAGGGAAAATGCAACATCCTGGAGCAAAACGTTAACCCTCCTTGGGCTTCTCCAACCTGCCACACGTGCCAAATCTGCGCCAGCTGTCTCCCAAAACGTCCATGCTGCTAGGTGACATCATGGTCATGAAGGGTGACGTCCAAGGCCTTCTAAGGCCAACTTTCCACTGAAAAGGGCAAAACCCCCCTAGGTCAAGCTCTATCAGAGTGCCCCTGCAAGACGTCCTCCTTCTCTCCTGTGAAAACCCCTTTGTCATGTCTCTGCCCCCTGTTGGGTTCTCAGCATCCATCGGGTGGGCTCTTCAACCCCATGGAGGTCCGAACTGATCATCTCCCCATGTGTACCTGTCCAAGGTGGAACTTGTCCGTCGGGCATGATCTTGCACATCAACAGCTACACCCTCAATGGGATCATGAGGCACAGGGATTATAGCAATGTCAATCACATCTCATCATCAATATTATCAAACATGTGCATAAAACCTCTATTATCCCAATTAAAAGCTCAAAGACATTATACAAGCCTGCAATACCAGTTTGGGGAAAGTGATAGGGTGCCCTATTTGGCTAGTGTTCACTGGAAAAGGAAAGTTTTCGGATAAGATTTCATCTATTCCATGTAAGTGGGTGATGTGGATAAGGGATTCCCTGACAAAGGGTGCAGTGGGAGAAAGGAAGTGCAAAGTTTTACCTGTGGGTGCCTTTGTAGAAGGCGAACTGCACCTGTCCTGGCTGCAATTTTTTCCAATCCCAATTCATGACTTTTATTTTTTATTCTTATTGTTTTTTCTTCAAGAAGCTAATCAGGGGACACTACCCTGGCGTGGTGACCAGTGGTGGCAGTGCTACCCACAAGTAATTTCACAGAAATGAGAAGGCTGGCTCGTGATGAGACCCCCCTTTCTCTTGGCCATGCAACCAAGAGTCACTACCCTAGCGTGGTAACCAGCTGGTCGTAATGTCATACTTCTAGATATCCATGGACCTAATAGGTTGGCTTATGATGAGACCCCCTATCCTCTGAGTAGGTCTTGTTTTTATTATTATTATTTTTATTGGGTCCCTCTTGTTTCTTGTTGAGAAGCTTTTTACTGCTTTCTCTGGGGTCCCTGAGCAAAGCATCTCGAGGTTTTATTTTTAGGCTTTTATCTTTTGCCAGCTTTCTTTTACCTTCTGGGCCTTTAGCCCCTTCTTCCCACGAGGTAAGGTGCAATCCTCAAATGATAGGTCAACCCAGTGCCCGGAAAACTATAATGGGATAGATGACCTGAAACCAAGATGAAAAAGTGGTGTTATGACGGGAGCGAACGATGGCTTTTCAGAAATCCCACCAGTGGAAAACCAAAACCTACGGACACAGACTTACAAGGGCATCCTATCATTCCCCCCAGACATGGTCAAGTGAGCAAGTATAAGATCCAAGCATTTGTTAGAAACAAAAGGAACTAAATGCACATATTCAAAGGTTTTGAGGATCAGAGTGACACATACCATGATACCCGGACTCATTACCTCGTGGAGCATGAACCATCTCTGACACAAGACCTAGCCGATGGTGATGGATGTTGTTGCTGCTGGCTAGGTAGAGGCGTTGAATGGGAGAAAAGATGGGCCCTCCAGGGCCATGCTAAAGTCAATTTGGCTCTCGGTACTCCATGTCTAGGACCTGTGGGCCTCGAGACATGATCTCCTAGTTATCCCTAAAAGTGGTGGATAACAATACACACATCAACACATCAAGCCCACACATGCTCACAATAGATAGAACTCTATTGGACTGCTTATCAATGGAACAAAAACACAAAGCACTCAAGACCCGATCAAGAGAATTCCTCCAGGTGGATGCGCACTTCTTGAAGGATCGCACCACAAATACAAGAATACAAGATAAATGAAAGCTTTAAAAGTAAAGTGCTCCAAATGAAAAGATACAACCACTTAGATGATTATTCCACAACACATAAAATTACTTGCATGAGATATAAAGATAATGAGATCAATGTACTTGCAAGTATGAAATGTAAATTGCCAATGTTGTAGACCAAAGATTAAGTTAAGTGATTAAGTGAGATTAATTTTAATCCTATCTAAGTGTCAACGCAAAATTTTCCTCCCTCAATTACCAAGTGATTGTTGGGTGCTCAAGAAGTTAGGCAACGAGGCCCACCCTAGCTCCACAGGTCAGTGCTAAAATCAGAGTACTCCAAGAAAAGATGTCGTGAGACCGTCCTCGACCTAGCACCTTTCGTTGCCTTCCTCCGACCCCGTTTTAAATGGCAAAGATGGTTGGTAATGGTGTCCTATTAAGTCTAATAAATTGATTATTAAACCTATGAGCTAAGTGTGTAATGTGTTTGAGTGCTTGTAGCTTGCTCAAAATGATGCCAAAGTACTGAAATTGAAAGATATGAGTGTGAACTCTTAAACAGTGAAATTGCAAAATAAGTTCTTAAGTTGTTGAGTTATTGCATGTAAATATTAAGAACTGAAAATGCTTGTGAAACTGAAAATGATGATTGTGAAGGCTGAAGCCTTTATACAAATAGATTACAAGTTAAATTCTTAATTGATAGTATTGCATGTGAAATGTAAAAGACTGAAAATAACTTGCGGAAACGTAAAGCGATTAATTAAGCCTTTAAGGTATCAGTGTTTGCATGCGCATGTGTAAGATAAAGATTAGAGAAACTGAAACTTGCATGCTACAGAAAATAAATATCTAATCTAAGCCACCACGGGCTCTAAGCTATCATATGTGTGAGATCTACTCTAGATTATTTTATCTTCTATGCATGCATGTAGATATCATCAACTAAACTAGTCAAGATATGAAAGGAAAAACCGAAAAGAAAACTAATCTAAGACTTGCACAGCAAAAACTGAAATAAAGAATGCAAGCCACTTGGGTACACTCCTTTGGGCTTGCCACTGTTACCACTTCGACAGGAGGTACTTGAGGGTGTGTTGTGCTTGAAATTGGGCAGCATGTACCCTTAGCCTGGCGAGAATCTGCAAAAATCAACAAGCTATTGTTTGCTGATTTTAGCTGCAACACACTCAAAAAAGTTATGAAATTTCTGTTTTTCAATGGAAACTTCCTACATATAAAAACTAGAATTTTATAGTGATTAAATTGACCTATCTAAGCAAGTTAGATACCAAAAATTAATATGATAGAAGGAGGAAGAAGAACAGAAAATGCTTGTGAAGTTTTAGTAGAGATGAGGGTAGATTCGTCCATGAACCTATGCCAACAACTAATTCGAGATGACCTGCAAAAATTCCAATAAACTGTGAAATAAAAGTAGATAGTGGGATGCATGCATCAATAATACAACAAAGTTAGTATTAAAAATGAATACAGTGCATATAGGCAAGTAAACATAGTTTTACTTATCCTAGCCAACCAAACATAGTTTTACTTTATCAATACTACTTAATAACATAGTAAAATCGAAAGCAATGAGCAATATCACCTCATGAATAAGTGGTACATCCATACAAATCTTGAACCAGTTCCTCCAAATCTATTTCTCTATTATCCAATGGGAAAAGGTTGCAACAATAAAGTTGTTTCAAGCTCTTCAAGAACCAAAACCAGTGAAGCAAAATGACAATAATGAGAGGTAGAGAGAGGGAGATGGAGAGAATTTGGTAGCATAACAATACTGTGAATAATGGTGAATAATGAGGGAGTGCAAGGTCTCTTAAATATCATAAGAAGCTAAGGAGACCCCTCTTGGATATTTGACAAGTGTCAAACATCCAAGGCAAAAGACAACTCAATGAGGAACATCAACCAATGAAAGCGCAAGCTTTTAGGTTGAGGAGAAATGGAAATAAAGGAGAGTGGAGGGTGGGTTGGCCAAGCAAGAGAGAGGCACATTGGCTAAAGGATAGGCCCACGCTTTCATTCCATCTTTTGTTTAGATGTTTCCACTTTCCAAGAGAGAAAGCATTAGTCTCAATGGAAAGGCGTGAGGTTTTGGGAAGGAATGTGTTGGGAGTGTGTTGGCACACTCCTAAATGGAATGTGAGTGGGTAAAGAGGGGTGCTCATGTGGAAGGAGGGACCCACGCCTTTCTCGAGGTGAGTTTCCAACTTTATGTGGGAAGGGGGACGTGTTCCCCAATGGGGGCACAAATCCCAAGGTAGATTTATTAAATAAGTGGGTTATGAAGTGGGTAAAGGTTAGGAAAGGGTAAGGAAAGGTTAGGTGGGGTCTCTCTCATTAATTGTCACCTTTAATTTACCTTATTTGACCAATTATTACAAAAATGACATTTTCCCATGTCTTGGGTTTAGCAATTAAAATTGCTTTTATCTAACTAGGACTTCTAAGTGGACAAAACCCTAACAAAACTTGTCCGACTGAGCCAAAACTTGGTTCAAGGGTGTAGGGGGTCTCATTCCATTTATTTTGAGTACAAATACCCCTACCAAAAACCCAGGGACCTAAATTTTACATTACTTCATCAGAATTAATTAATTAATTAATTAATTTAATTCCTGACCTTAGGAAAAATTAATTAATTAAAAAAAAACTATCTAGACTCGACTAAAAGTCACGAAACTTTGCATGTTGTCTTACATGGTCATTTACATCGTTCCTAAACACTAGCTACTCAAGAATGACTTCATTATAACACCTTTCACCACTTTGGAGGATTTATTGCTAGTGGGAGTGAAAAACTCAAGGGATATTAATAAGACTGGTTAGGCCAAATCAACCTCCCAAGGATAAAAAACACTCAGTGAAAAAAACTCTGCTAATGAAGAAATCCTAAGGTAACTGAACTAACTATGACCCATGCAGACCTATTACAATATTAACCCATGCGGGGGAACGAGAATCCCGCTTACAAAACTGTGTACTGGAGCAAAAAATGCCCTGTAGAACCAAAAAGTATTCGACATGTTTGCATCTGTTGATGCATATCTTCATGGTACATGGAGTTGACCCCATAGTTGAATAGGCGGTCAACAGGGGTATCAGGGTGTAATTGTACAACTATGCTCATTAGATGTTCAAACATCTAAGCCATCTATTCCCCTAGATCTCCAAGAGATCATTGATAAGAATTCCAAAGTATTTGAATATATTCCCAGATGTATTCCACCCACTCGCGATCATGATCATGTTATTCACTTAATTTCTGGGAGTGTTCCTCCTAACATCAGGCCTTACGGATACCCTTATGCCCAGAAGAGTGAAATTGACTGTATGGTTGAAGAAATGTTTTAGGCTGGCATTATTAGACCTAGCAAAAGTTCTTACTCTGCACCGGTGGTAATGGTACTCAAGAAAGAGGGTTCATGGCGTATGTGTCCAGATTATAGAGAGCTCAACAAGATCACTATTAAATATAAGTTTCCCATTCCCATCATTGATGAATTGTTAGATGAACTACATGGAGAAATCTACTTCACAAGGTTGGATCTCCTTTCAGGGTATCAACAGATTAGAATGAAGGAAGAAGATATCCCAAAAACAACATTCAGAACTCATGAAGGCCATTATGAATTTTTGGTCATGCATTTTTTCCTTACGAATACACCTTCCACATTCCGAGGGTTGATGAATTCCATTTTCAAGCCCTTCCTTCAAAAATTTGTCTTAGTATTTTTTGATGATATACTAATCTGTTGTTAATGTTTATGCCATTATTATAGTTCTTTGCATTTCATTAGATAAGAGCTTAATAAGAACAAGATCACTGAGAAATACACATTCACAAGAGACACAACATTTATCCTGGGAAACCCTCTAGGGGAAGAAAACCTAGCAAAAACTTCCTTATCATAAATAGCTTATACAATGTTCAAGAGATAACTCAACCAATATAGAAAAGTCCTCCTCAAGAGATGCGCCACCCTTCTTCTCCTCTCTCCAACTTGTAATTGCAACTTGCCTCATAAGAGAATGAGCAAGTGAAGTGTATCTTAGAAGTGAGGCGCTAGCCTCTTATTTATATCAATCTGGCACGTGTGAAGAGTCACCATCTGGCAGGGCCGACCTCTCACACTGGGTGGGTAAACCCA
>ML816537.1:51809-69185 GCA_009831015.1 Picea engelmannii
ATCAACAACATGTTTTATTTTGAAGAGCCATCTGGAGGATACCACATCTTTATTCTTCGGTCTAGGAACTATTTCCCATACTTCGTTCTTCATTATGGATTGGTATTCCTCTGTCATGGCATATACCCATTCTTTCCTCTGAATGGCTTCTTCAAAGCAGGTAGGCTCCTCTTCTAGAAGATCACACATCAAAGCCATATAACTAGAGAATGGCTTTGGTCTTTTCACCTGTCTCGTAGTTCCTTGGGGAACACCGTACTTCTCTCCATCTTGAATAAGCTCTCTAGCCCAAGCTGGCTTTCTTTTATGGAGGGTCGTCATCTAAGGAGGTTCTTGCACTTCTACTATATCATGGTCTTATAGAAGTTCCTCATCAGAGGAAGTTACAACTTCCCTCACTGGTTTTGCAGCTCTAGGAACCTCCCTCATTGCAGTACTGGGGATTACGGGTTCCTCTTGATATACTTCTTCAAGCTAGCATCGTTTAGATTTCTTGAGCGTTGAATCTTCATCAAAGGTCACATCCCTACTAATCTCAATGTGATGGTGACCTGGTATATAGATTCTGAAGGCCTTGGAGACCTCACAGTATCCCACAAATATGCCCTTCTTTCCTGAAGGGTCCAGCTTGTTTCTCTTTTCTTTCGGTATATGAATAAACAATAGGCAGTCAAATATTTTGAGATGGCTTACCTTTGGCTTCTTTCCAGTCAACATCTCTTCCGGTGTCTTGAGCCCAAGTGCACTATTGGACAATCGGTTCTACACATATACAACTGCCATTGCTGCTTCTGCCCATAAGCACATATGAAGATCTTGATCATGGATCATAGTCTTTACAGCTTCCATTATGGTTCTGTTCTTTCGTCCAACTACACCGTTTTGTTGGGGATTATAGGGCATAGTGAGTTCCCTCTTGATCCCAACATTTTTGTAGAAGTTCACAAACTCTTTTGAGGTATATTCTCCTCCATTATCTGACCTAAGTATCTTAATATTTCTTTCAGAAAGATTCTCTATTAGGCTTTGAATTCCTTGAACTTACTGAACACTTCATCTTTAGATTTCAAAAAGTATATCCAGGTCTTATGAGAATAATCATCAATGAATGATACATAATATACATACCCACTAATGGAGGATGATGGCATTGGGCCACATACATCTGAATGAATGAGTTCTAGGACTCCTTTTGCCTTGTTGTCCCTCTTCAGAAACGGGTTCTTGATGTTCTTCCCTTCTGCACATCCATTGCATACGCCTTCATGGTCACCTTTGAGTTCTAGTAAACTTGTGACTGCTTTGCATATGTATGGTAGCGCCTTGTAGTTGATGTGAGCTAATCTTCTATGCCAAAGTTCACATGAGTTTTCAATGGCGTGGGTCATGGCAGCCTCTGAGTGACCCTTTAGTTTAGACAAGCCATTTTCTTCACTTCTAATGATGATTGTTTCATTTATGGTCTCTCTTTTAGCACGTTGCCTTCTGCAACCTTCACTATAGCTTCCTCAGGGTTATTACCTGTGACCTGGAGCAAGGTCAACAAAACAACAAGCAAGAATAATATCCTTTTGATAATATAAAGCAATAGCACGAACAATCATCACATTAGCTCCTTTAGAGCTATCACTTGTAATTTATTTGAAGCAAAGATTAAAGGTAAGGAATACAATAGGAAATGAGGTCAACATTCTCATAGTGTTGTGATTAAACATTCTTCCATGGCAACCTAGAACTAACACATGAGGTTTCTCCTAGAGGAGGTGTTGGTTGTATCAGGCAAAGCATTTAATTCTATATGCTCACGTGCTATCAAGTATAATACTTTACAAAGACTCAACTATAGTCATCAACTTGTTATGTGTGCCTTTGAATCTTATCAACTTGATTAATCAAACCTGGAGCCTTGTCCTCAGGAATGAGTGCTTGCTTTTCTTTCGAGTCTCCTTCACTCAAGATGACGAGTGCTTTCTTCAACCTGTCTTATGTAGTAAGACAATACGCTATCTTGACAAAAAATTGGGTTAGAGGATAAGCTCTATGATCTCTGATCTAATCCATCTAATAATTTGATCATAGCTTCAGCATGCAACACTGATCAAAATAATGTCATAACAAATAGATGCATATCAAAATAATCACACCTAGGTTGCATCATTCCTCTGAATGTGTTGGATCTTGAGATCCTTATGGATCTATGGCAAGAGATCCCTTCTCCTGCAAATACTCTTTAAGGTTTAGCCATTTAAGCATATGTGAGTACATACCTCTGATAGCATTTGCAGGTGATGGCACCATCTGGCAGCAACGGTAATCATTACCAACTCTTTAAAAAACTTCAAGGGTGACTGCAACTGGTAGTACGACTGTAATTGGTACTGCAAATGAAACTGGTTCTGAGACTGCAACTGCAATTGCAACTTAGGGTTTTATGAGGAAACCCTAATTTTTCAAACTTCAAATTTTGAAATTCTGATCCAGGGGATAGATGCGCTGAGCTAAGGCGAGTAAGTTGGTGCAGTCAGAATTTCGAAAATCCAAATTTTACCCCCTCAAACTTAATCTGCGGATTTATGGACTGGTTCATCTGGTTTTCTGGTACTTCTGGTACTCTGGTACTTCTGATACTTCTGGTACTCTGGTTTTCTAGTTTTTTGGTACTTTGTGAAACTAGGGTTTCACTTTTCGGGAGATCTAGCCAATGAAAAGGTGCGCTGAAGGTGCCAAAATGATCCTTGGGGGAGGGCACACTTTTCTAGATGGTTTTAGGGCTGAAATACCTCTCCAACAAAAAACCCTAATTTTCATGTACGGTAACAGTGACGTTTTTCACTTTTCTCTTGTGAAAGATGCTCTCTTCAGCTTGGCTCTGATACCATGTTAATGTTTAAGCCATTATTATAGTTCTTTGCATTTCATTAGATAACAATAGCATAATACAAGATCACTGAGAAATACACAATCACAAGAGACACAACATTTATCCTGGGAATCCCTCTAGGGGAAGAAAACCCAGCAAAACTTCCTTATTATAGATAGCCAATACAATGCCAAGAGATCTCTTAAACTAATGCAGAAGATCCTCTCCCAGATATGTGCCACTCTCTCTCCTTCTTCTCTAACTGCAATTCCGAAACTTGTCTCACAAATGAGCAAGTGAGTGTGTGTCTAAGTGAGGTGCTAGCCTCCTTATTTATACAAGACTGGCACATGTGAAGTGTCTCTTCACTGGCAGGGCCGACTTCTCCAATTGGGTGGTTATAACCACCTTTATTATGTTTCGGGGCCTCTTTGATATATTCTGGGGTCGACTTCTTCTTTTGCCTTTTACAATTACAATATGACCAATCCGCAAAAGGGGATTTGGTCCTTTTAAAGTAGCCGACATGATCAATCCACAATGGGGATTGATCCACTGAATAATATATCAAATAATAATAAGAATACACTTTGCAGTTACATTATTTCAACATTAACAATAAGAAATTTCCTTTATGTGTCTTTTATGTTGCTAGTGTAGATATATTTGTATCTTGCTATTGCTTTAATAAACTCCTAGAACAATAACTTGTAAGGTACCAGATCTATTATAATAGATGAAAACATAAATATTGCAGAGAATAACAGCAGAACAACATAATAGATGAAGCCACAATACCAAAATATTCTTTTTATTGATAGGAAACAATGCTCACTTGTCTCTTCGAGGGGGGAACCTCTAGTAGAGAAGCGCTCTATAAAATAATTCTCCAGAAAAGACTTCTCATACCCTCAAATCCTATTTATACTAAATCTATATACCAAAAGAACAATCTAGAGGAAGATCTTCTAGAAGCGGAAGCTTCTATTAGGTCTTCTTACATTTGACTTATTCTTCCTTATTAATAGGACTTATTGATATTGACCTTTATGTAATGTTCCTGAGCCGATTTTTTTACTCAGAACACTAACTGTTTACTGTTGTTATGTTGTTTATGTGTTTACAGGTGTATCCGAAGGACGTGTATGGATTATTCAATGTAATAGACCAATAGAAATGCAACATTCAATCATATAAAGCCATAAGAACACCAATATGAATCAAAACATCATATCTGACCTTTATTTAGATAGTAGAAAAGTCTCGTATATACGAGAATAGCAGATCTGGGAGAAAGCCCCAATAACAACAAATGGGATTCTAGCCAATACAATAAGAGTAGCAATACAATATGAATGCCTCCCAAAGGCTGTGAGAGAAGAGACTTGGACCTACAAAGGCCACCAGCAAGCAGATCGGACTGAAGATAGAAAACCCGGATGAATACACTGACAAACCCCCCAACTGGAAGAATTTCGGCCTGCACTTAATGCTGATAAACCCTCAATATTTTGGCCTACACTTTCCTGGTCTCCAAATCCTTCCAAACTCCCTCAGAATGTAGATTAGGCTACTAGGAACCCCTAGAAGAAATATCGGGCTGATCTGAGTGGAACTGCACCTCCAAATGGCCAAACCCTAAACTGAGTTGCGCCCCTCCTAGTTTGATAAAGTCAATAGGGTACGTTTTCCCCTATAGACACCTCCAACTACTACCAAACTCTACTAGATCATAGATTGGGCTACTGCTACCATGCTACTGAAGTCTCAAACCGATCCATGAATATTTGATCCACCAAACACTGAAAATACCTTTCTACAGAACGTCCTCTTCCTCCTCAATGCATGCCAAGCTCACAGAAATAAACTGCAAGGATAAACCCTCCTGAAATAGACCAAGAATAATGTCAAGGATCCTCCGAAGTGAACCCAGATGCTAGATTTCCCAAAGGCCTCCTGCTTCCTCCAAATTGAATTGAAACCTCCAAGATGGTGCACCCCCTAGCTGGAAACCCCCCTAGGTCATGCCTTCACCTGATGAATGCCAATATAACCAACCTGCAACACTGTAGAATGGTGTGGGAGGATTATTTCACCTCCGTGACCAAGCTTGGATCAAGGAAGGTGGGATCTTTCACCACCGAGTTGATCTCTAGGGTTTGACTCAAAACCCTCAAAACCGATTGTGCTCAAGAGCTCTAATGAAAAATATTAATAATTAAAAGGTGAATAAGGAGTGCGCCCTGCCCTTTCTTTTATAGCTCCATCTAATCCTCCACTGAGTTAGTTTTACCCTTAGGGTTAACTCTTAACCTAACTCATCCTTTCTATTTCTTCGTTGAGTTACCCTTTTTCCAAAAAGTCAACTTAACTTTAGAATGTTATGACTCTTGGTTGAATTTGTCCCCAATTCACCTGAGACTATAGTCTAGTGGGGAAAGCTAGACCACTACGTCTCTCCAAACCTCTTTATAAAGAGGTGGGGGACATTACAGTCTCCCCTTCTAGAAATTGCTTTCCCACAAGCAATTCCAAATTTGTCTCCCAAATCAACTGCTCTCCTTCCCACGTGGCGTCCTCCATAGGTAGGTTCTTCCACTTAACCAGATATTCTCGGATGCTCCTTTTCCTTAGCTTTCTTTCCCTAACTTCCAGTATCTCCTCAGGTATCAATACCAACTTCCCTTCTTCATCCATGGGTGGCAATTCCTCAATGGGAGTGATGTGCTTGCCGATGGCCCTTTTCAAACACGAAACATGAAAGACATTATTTATTTTGTTGTTCTGGAGTAGATCCAACTCATAGACTACGGCCCCTACCTTCCTGTTGACTCTATATGGGCTAAAGAAATAGGGCTGAAGCTTTTCTGCACCACTTCTCTTAATTGATGCTTGAAGGTACGGCCAGAGCCTCAGAGAAACCAAGTCCCCTACCTCAAAGGTGCGCTCAACCCTGTGTTTGTCCGCTTGTACCTTCTGTTGATTCTGTGCCCTCTATAGGTGATCCTTTAGTTCCCTGAGAATGTCCTGACTCTGTTGAATCCAGTCCTGAACCATGGGAGCCCTATTGTCACTGAAAGCAACCTCTACAAAGGAGAGAGGGTCATAATTGTATAAGGCCCTGAATGAAGTCATACCGATGGACATATGGTGGGTGGTGTTGTAACAATATTCCCCTAAGTGAAGCCATTTGACCCATGCTTTTTGCTGTCCTGCGACATAGTTTCTGAGGTAGCCTTCAACCCATTTGTTGACTATCTTTGTCTGACCATCCGTCTGTGGGTAATAATTGGTACTAGGAGTCAAATCCGTACCAACCAATCTGAAGAGCTCCTGCCAAAAGGTACTCATGAACTTGCTATCTCGGTCACTCACTATGGTTTTGGGCAACCCATGCAACCTGAAAACTTCCCTGAAGAAAAGATGTACAACCTGTGCTGCACTAAAATCTGTGGCGATGGAAAAAAAATGTGCAAACTTCGTCAACCTGTCCACTACTACGAAAATGCAGTGTCTGCCTTGTGCCTTGGGCAACCCTGTGATAAAATCCATGGAGATGCTCTCCCACTTTTGCTCCGGGATGGGAAGTGGATGTAGTAGTCATGTTGGGTGAGTATGATCATCTTTGTTGGCCTGACAAATGTTGCACTCCTTGATGTGATTCATCACATCTTCTTTTAGACCCTTCCAAGAAAACCTCTCTTGTACCTGTTTGTATGTCTTGACAATCCCCTGGTGCCCTGCTACTGGTGAATCATGGCATGCCTGTAATACTCTGGTCTTGAAGGCTGACTCGAGAACCAAGAAGATTCAGCCCTTGTAGTAAATGATGTCATCCCTAACCCTAAAATTGTCATCCTCCACCTGTCTATCCATTATTTCATAAGCAAAGTTGTTCTTCGAGTACTCCATCAAGAGGTTTGCCTTCCAATCCAATGAAATGTCAATCATGTTGCTGCGTCACTATATATTGTTGCTGCAATGATGATGACGTCAGCCCTATTTCTAGGTCAAAATTGAGACAATTATTGCATTGATATATGATACAAGGTTTAATTATGAACATTGAATGCTCATTATCTCTTGTGCTTTGTTGAAGAAGTGATAAAGTCCTTTGTCTTTATTTAGCCATCATTGACTTCGTCAATAATAGCACTTAATCATTTGCTCATATATATTAGAGGATAGTCATTGATATTATGAAGTACTAACCCACTGCAAGGATATACTCTAGTTATTTGTCTTGTCTCGCAAACAGGTGCCATTCAGTGGAAGATTCTCCTTGACTATCTCATATTTGGCAGCAATCTGTGAAAGGGAACTTCTTTGACTTGATCCATTATCCTTAGCCCTTCATTAACCCAGATTTCTTAGGGACGTCTCCCTTGGACTAGCCCTCCTAAATAGAAAGAGCCCCCCATCGAGGTGACAGTGGGTGGGGAAGCTCCTGTTACGCCGGTTTTAAGCCCTGACTCAAGCTATCTAAACCCCTCCGACAAACCGTGCGATAACAAGGCTCAGAAGGTAAAAGCAAGCCGGTAAAAGATAAAAGCCTAAAATTAAAACCTCGAGATGCTTTGCCCAGAGATCACCGAGAAAGCGATAAAAAGCTTCTCAGCAAGAAACAAGAGGGACCCGGAAAAATAATAACACAAGGCCTAACCAGAGGATAGGGGGTCTCATTGCGAGCCAACCTATTAGGTCCATGGGTATCTAACAGTATGACATTGCCATTAGCTGGTCACCATGCCAGGGCAGTGACTCTTGGTTGCATGGCCAAGGGAAAGGGGGTCTCATCACGAGCCAACCTTCTCATTTCTGTGAAAATACTTGTGGGTAATGCTATCACCACTGGTCACCACGCCAGGGCAGTGTCCCCTAATTAGCTCTTGAACAAAAAAGAAGTGAAAGATAAAAGAATAAAAGAATCAAGAATAAAAGGCAAGAATGGGCTTGGAAAAAATGCATCCACGACAGGTACAGCTCGCCTTCTACAAAGGCACCCACAGGTGACATTTTTGCATCCTTAGCCCACACTGCAGCCACATGTTTGGACATCTCCTAATCACATCACCCACTTACATGGCTTGGATGAGGTTTATTCCGGGAACTTTCCTTCTTCTGTGGACAATAGCCCAATAGGACACCTTATCCTTTTCTCTAGACTTGTATTGCAGGCTTGTGTAACGTCTTTGAGCTGTTAAATGATGTATTAGGGATTTTATGCACATGTTTAATAATATTGATGATAAGATGTGATTGACATTGCTATGATCCTTGTGACTGATGAGCCCATGGAGGGCGTATATTTTGATGTGCAGGACCATGCCCGACATATAAGTACCATTTGGACCAATGCACATGGGGAGATGATCAGTTCGAACCTCCATGGGGCTGAAGAGCCCATCAGGTGGATGCAGAGACAGGTTAAAGATGGATCAGGGGATTTCCACCGGAGAAGAAGAGGACGTTCCACCAGAGGCACCCCGACAGAGCTTGACCCAGGGGGGATGGCCCTTTTTCAATGGAACGTTGGCCTTGGAAGGCCTAGGACGTCACCATCTTGACCGTGACATCATCCAACATCATGGACGTCTTGGGAGACAAAGTGGGCAACAGTGGCACGTGTGGCAGGTTGGAGAAGCCCAAGGAGGGCTAACGTCTTGCTCCATGATGCTTCATTTGCCCTAGAAGGGGCTAACGTCCCCCTTAGAGGGGATTTTTATCTCTTTTCATCTCACTTAGGGTTTTAATTTGACAATTTAATGTAAAACAGTATGATTTTGGTATTTTGGCCTTGTCAGCCTTTTACATGACCTAAAAAGTAAAATTAGGTCATGGAATGGTATAAATGAGGGATTTTTACCTTCATTTTTTCATCACAACTCATTCACTCCATAAGGAGGTCTGAAATTTGCACCCTCTCAGGTATTTGGTTATTTTGGTGAGGCTCACTTGTTGAAGGAAGACATTTTTGGCATATCTTGGCTTTTCTCTTGGTGGAAGGTGTTACAACTAGGGTTTGCATGCTATTTCTTGATGATATGTAAGTGTTTTTTCTGCAAAACTTCTTAAATGAATGGTTGTAGTCTTGTTTTCTTGCATATGTTTATAATTTGCTGAATAAAACCCTAGGTGACAAGCACACAAGTAGGTCCTTGTCGCATGTCCCCATTAAGAGGAATTTTCAGCCATTGAAAAAGGAAGAGAGAGCCTAGCCATAGCTACACTCCTTTCCCTTCCTCCCTTTGCTAGTCGTACCCATCTAGAACTCAAGAAG
Source organism: Picea engelmannii (assembly GCA_009831015.1). Taxonomy (NCBI): domain Eukaryota; kingdom Viridiplantae; phylum Streptophyta; class Pinopsida; order Pinales; family Pinaceae; genus Picea; species Picea engelmannii. Next base: position 60,950 of record ML816537.1, read on the forward strand.
GAGGAGATGTCTTAGGCCTAGGTTATCTACACTTAGGGTTGTTTTCCTTCTTGGGTTTGATGAAAGAACCTTGTTGTAGCAACACTCTCCCTCATTAGACTTTCTTTCTTGGTTTCATGCTTCATTAATCAGCTAGCCGTCTTTCCCTTTGGCTTCCTTCAGCTTTTGTGTCCTCTACTAATTGACTCCATTTTACCCCCTAGGCACTGATCCAGAGAGACCTCATGTGTTGAAGTGGATTTGATATAAACACTCTCAAAACCTTGAATTGAAACCCTAACTTCATTAACCCTAGTCTAAATAACCTACTAACCCTAAGTGTTGCCGTCAATTTTAGCTATTTACATCATTGGTGTAGCAAGCGTTTTGTTTATTGAGCAATTGAATGGTAATTTAGGCACAAATTGAATAAAGTGTTGATCTTTCACTTTGAACGCCATATTGTCTCAATATTTACTGGTGAAGTCTTACAATTTTCATTGCTATTGATAAACATTGACTTCATCAACATTTATTACCAAATTGCTTATATTTTATTCAGATAGTCATCTATTCTATGAAGTACTAACCCATTGAAATATAGCTTGCACATATTATTTGTTGTTGCTTTGTTCCAGACAGGTATATCTTTGGGGGTTTACTTTTAATTGGCCTTTGGCTAGACTATCTGCTTGGTGGTGACTTGTGAGGGGGAATTTATCCTTGTCTTATTATCCTTCTGCCTTCTCAAAACCCCAGGTCACCGGGGACGTCTCCCCTGGGTCTTACCTCCCTAAAGAGAAAGAACCATCCCATTGTGGTGACATTGGGTGGGATTGGTTCCTGTTACGCCAGTTTGGCCTTCAAACTTCAACCTTTTATCCCTTCTACAAACTGTGTGATAACATTTTGGCGCCGTTGTCGGGGAACACTGAGTCAATTCTCCTCAAGAGGACACTTTTCGGTAAGCCTTGCCTCAGAGAGTCTTATTCTTACAAGCTTACCTGGCGACTCCACTTAGGGTGTTTTCCCTTATCCTTTGATAGTTTCTAGCAAATTATCTGGCGACTCCACTAATATTTTCCAGGGGTGCCACCTTATTCTCAAATCTATGATATTTCCAAGTTATGGGATCATGGCACACTGGGAACAAATGTATCCGAGTATTGATTTCAGAAGTTTTCAAGGATACCCAAATTACTTTGATACAAAATGGCTAAACAACTCTCCAACTTTTTTGGGCCTCCCAACTCCTCACATCGTAAACTTTTTGGAGTATTTGAGCGAGATAGACTTGGGAGGAGAGGATGCCCTTATAAAATTATTCTTACTCACTCGGCCCTCCTACTTACAAGATTGGTTTAAGGGTTGTCGCAAAGACAGGGGTATATCATCTTTCATACACCTCATTAGTAGGTTTATAGACTTTACCAAGCCACATTGCGAAACGTATGAAGATGTCCTTCAAAATCTCATGGTAGCCTTAGATGACAAAGGATTCACCACTGAGATTGTAGAAGATCTCAGGAAAGCGTATCATGATCAATACCAAGAATCCTCTAATATAAAAGACGAGATTTATAAAGAACTTTTCCAACCCCTTGAAGAGGAGCAAGATCTCTCCCATAATTCAATAGAATGCAGTGAAGATATAACTCGAGAAGTGAATTATGAGGATGTAGCACCAGTAACCGTTCCTCCATCCAACGAAGCTCTCCAAGATCCTATTCCTCCTGCAAAAAACGAAGAGAATGAGATAAGTTACTTTCCTTTCGAAATTTTTGATGATACCTTATTCTATGACTCAAACAATATAGAAGAAATGTAGCCTTCGGACAAACTAGAAAATATAGAGGCAGGTCTTCCATTTGATGAAGACATCTGAGTACTTGAAGCTCCTGCACAGGAAGAAGTGAGCAAGGTGAGTTACTTCCCTTTCCAAATTTTTAATGATTCTCTATCTTATGATGTGGAAAGTGAAGAAGTTTTAAACCCTTCATGTTATGATGAAAATGATGGCTTTGTTGATAATATTAATGAGTTCATACATGTCGGGAAACGTAAATGGGATGTGATTGGATATGATGGGGATCCCATTTACGACATTGAGGGTCATTTTCAAAAGTTGCATTTTCCTGAAGTTAATAAGAAGTTTAGAATTTGGCAACAACGACATGACATGATTATTCAGACACCGAAGGATGACTTGATACCATGCTCTCCTAATAATTTTCGGTCATACCTTGAGGACTTCGATGATTGTTTTTCTGAGCATTTGGATTTATTCTATAAAGAAAATTATCAACCATCATTAAGCTCAGATCTTGATAGAAATAAGGAAGTTACCTCCCTGAAGCAGGATACTTGTGATAAGATTTTCCACCTCCCTTTGGTCACTTTACCTCGCTATGTCACTGAAGGTATGGTTTGGAAACATGTCCCTTATCCCAAGCCTCCTGTAAGACAAAACCTCATTCTGGATTTTAGGGGAAAGTTGAGTACCTCAATGGTCAGTCGTCCTTTAAGTTTTTGCTAATCCCTTCTTAGGCCTTGAGTTGTGAAAACGTCCAAGGTAGCCAGCGTTGAAATTCCTCGAGTCGATCTTTTGAAACTTTGACTTTTCACGATCCATTTCTGAGATGGATTGAGCACTCTCCTGAGGGGGTGTCTTGGCATCATTTTATCCCTCCCACCCACCTCCATGAGTTAGACTTTTTGATCTTCGATGATATGATATATATTCTAACCCATGACATTTTTGTGCTTGATTTATCACTATTTTGGTTTATGATGAAGCACAAAAGCAGGTATTGTGGGACGTTGCTGGATTGGCTTCATTGGTTGTTTGACTACACCCAACATCCAACCAATAGGTAAGTACAGGTAAGTAGTTTGATTTCACATTCGTACTTGTGATTGTCTTTTTCAGTCTATACATATATATATGTTGGGGTGGCATTACCACCCCAATTTCATTACTAATGCTTCTATTGATATCAAGCAGGTCAGCAAGTTATGCCAGAGATGCTGAGGTTCTCATGCGCTCTCCGGTGAGAACATGTCCCCGAGTTGGAGCCAGATGTTATCCACCACTTTCAGGGATAACTAGGAGATCATGTCTCGAGGCCCATAGGTCCTAGACATGGAGTACCGAGAGCGAGATTGACTTTAGCATGGCCCTGGAGGGCCCACCTTCTCTTTCTTCCAGCATCTTTATCTTGTCAGCAGCAGCAGCATCCACCACCATCGGCTTGGTCTTGTGTCAGAGAAGGTTCTTACTCCATGAGGTAATTAGTCTAGGTATCATGGTATGTGTCACTTTGATCATCAAAACCATTGAATGTATGCATCTGATTCCTTTTATTTCTAACAACTGCTTGGATCTTACCCTTGCCCACTTGACCATGTTTGGGGAGATTGACAAGGTGCCCTAAAAAGCCTCTGTCTGTAGGTTTTGGTTTGCCACTGGGGGGAAATTTTGAAAAGCCATCGTCCGCTCCCGTCATAGTACCACTTTTCCATCTTGTTTACCGCCCACCTATTGCATTCCACTTTTCCATACATTGGGTTGACCTTTTTTTCAGGATTGCACCTTATCTCGTGGGAAGAAGGGGCTAAAGGCTCAGAAGGTAAAAGCAAGTTGGTAAAAGATAAAAGCCTAAAATTAAAACCTCAAGATGCTTTGCCCAGGGATCCCCGAGAAAGCAATAAAAAGCTTCTCAACAAGAAACAAGAGGGACCCGGAAAAATAATAAAACAAGCCCTAACCAGAAGATAGGGGGTCTCATCACGAGCCAGCCTATTAGGTCCATGAGTATCTAATAGTATGACATTGCCATTAGCTGGTCACCATGCCAGGGTAGTGACTCTTGGTTGCATGGCCAAGGGAAAGGGGGTCTCATCACGAGCCAACCTTCTCATTTCTATGAAAATACTTGTGGGTAACACTGTCACCACTGGTCACACGCCAGGGAAGTGTCCCCTAGTTAGCTCTTGAACAAAAAAGAAGTAAAAGATAAAACAATAAAAGGCAAGAATGGGCTTGGAAAAAATGCATCCATGACAGGTACAGCTCGCCTTCTACAAAGGCACCCACAGGTGACATTTTTGCATCCTTAGCCCACACTACAGCCACATGTTTGGACATCCCCTGACCACATCACCCACTTACATGGCTTGGATGAGGTTTCTTCCGACAACTTTCCTTCTTCTGTGGACACTAGCCCAATAGGACACCTTATCCTTTTCTCCAAACTTGTATTACAAGCGTGTGTAACGTCTTTGAGTTGTTAACTGATGTATTAAGGATTTTATGCACATGTTTAATAATATTGATGATGAGATGTGATTGACATTGCTATGATCCTTGTGACTGATGAGCCCATGGAGGGCGTAGCTTTTGATGTGCAGGGACCATGCTCGACGAACAGGTATGATTTGAACCGATACACATGGGGAGATGATCAGTTCGGACTTCCATGGAGATGAAGAGCCCATTAGGTGGATGCTGAGACCCCATCAGGGGGCAGAGACATGATAAATATGGATTAGGGGCTTTCCACCGGAGAAGAAGAGGATGTTCCACCAGAGGCACCCCGACAGAGCTTGACCCAGGGGGGATGGCCCTTTTTCAATGAAACGTTGGCCTTGGAAGGCCTAGGATGTCACCATCTTGACCATGACATCATCCAACATCATGGACATCTTGGGAGACAGACTGGGCAATAGTGGCACGTGTGGCAGGTTGGAGAAGCCCAAGGAGGGCTAACGTCTTTCCCCAGGATGCTTCATTTTCCCTAGAAGGGGATAACATCCCCCTTAGAGGGGATTTTTATCTCTTTTCAGCTCACTTAGTGTTTTAATTTGACAATTTAATGTAAAACAGTATGATTTTGGTATTTTGGCCTTGTCGGCCTTTTACATGACCTAAAAAGTAAAATTAGGTCATGGAATGGTATAAATGAGGGATTTTTACCTTCATTTTTTCATCACAACTCATTCACTCCATAAGGAGGTCTGAAGTTTGCGCTCTCTCGGGTATTTGGCTATTTTGGTGAGGCACACTTGTTGAAGGAAGAGATTTTTGGCATATCTTGGCTTTTCTCTTGGTGGATGGTGTTACAACTAAGGTTTGCATGCTATTTCTTGATGATATGTAAGTGTTTTTTCTGCAAAACTTCTTAAATTAATGGTTGTAGTCTTATTTTCTTGCAAATGTTTATAATTTGTTGAATAAAACCCTAGGTGACAAGCACACAAGTAGGTCTTTGTCTCATGTCCCCATTAAGAGGAATTTTCAGCCATTGAAGATGGAAGAGAGAGCCTAGCCATAGCTACACTCCTTTTCCTTCCTCCCTTTGCTAGCCATACCATCTAGAACTCAAGAAGGAGGAGACGTCCTAGGCCTAGATTATCTACACTTAGGGCCGTTTTCCTTCTAGGGTTTGATGAAAGAGCCTTGTTGTAGCAACACTCTCCCTCATTAGACTTTCTTTCTTGGTTTCATGCTCATTAATCAGCTAGCCATATTGCCCTTTGGCTTCCTTCAACTTTTGTGTCCTCTACTAATTGAATCCATTTTACCCCCTAAGGCACTGATCCAGAGAGACCTCATGCATTGAAGTGGACTTGATCTAAACACTCTCAAAACCTTGAATTGAAACCCTTACTTCATTAACCCTAGTCTAAATAACCTACTAACCCTAAGTGTTGCCATCATCTTTAGCTATTTACATCATTGGTGCAGCAAACGTTTTGTTTATTGAGCAATTGAATTGTAATTTAGGAATAAATTGAATAAAGTGTTGATCTTTCACTTTGAACGCCATATTGTCTCAATATTTATTGGTGAAGTGTTACAATTTTCATTGCTATTGATAAACATTGACTTCGTCAACATTTATTACCAAATTGCTTATATGTTATTCAGATAGTCATCTATTCTATAAAGTACTAACCCATTGAAATATAGCTTGCACATATTATTTGTTGTTGCTTTGTTCCAGGCAGGTATATCTTTGGGGGTTTAATTTTAATTGGCCTTTGGCAAGACTATCTGCTTGGTGGTGACTTGTAAGGGGGAATTTATCCTTGTCTTATTATCCTTCTGCCTTCTCAAAACCCCAGGTCACCAGGGACGTCTCCCCTGGGTCTTACCTCCCTAAAGAGAAAGGACCATTCCATTGTGGCGACAATGGGTGGGATTGGTTCCTGTTACACCAGTTTGGCCTTCAAACTTCAACCTTTTATCCCTTCTACAAACTGTGCGATAACAAAGAGTATCAAGGCTAAGAGGATTATTCTTGATGCTATCAAGGACCATTTGATTCCTCACTTGACAAGGAAGGCAAATTCCTATGAGATGTGGGAGTCTTTGACTAAATTGTACCATAGTACAAATGAGAACCAGAAAATGGTTTTGAGAGAAAAAATAAAGAGCTTAAAAATGACCAAGGCTGAAAATGTGGTCACATGCCTTACTAGATTGACAGAAGTGAGATATGAGCTTGGAGCTGTGGGGGAGGCCATAGCTGAAAGTGAGCTTGTGAGAACAACATTGAATGGAGTTTCCAAACAATGGGCTGTTTTTTAGAGGGAATTGTTGCTAGGGAGAAGCTTCCCAATTGGGAACGTCTTTTGGATGACTTTGTTCAGGAGGAGACCCGGAGAGGTTATGTACATGGCAGTTCATCTACAGGTCATGAGGAGGAGAATGTGGCTCTTGCTACCAGCAGCAAGAATAAGTTCAAAAAGGGTCCAAAGGGAGGAAACAAGCCCAGGGGTGAAGGGAAGAAAGACATGAGCAGAGTCAAGTGCTTTTCATGCCATAAGCTTGGGCACTATGCAGGTCAGTGTCCAAATAAGAAAAAGAAACAAACAGCAGCTTCAGCAGCGATGGAAGAGTTTTCCACCAAGTTTGACAAAGAGTTTTCCTTGGTTGCGTGTCTATCCACAAGGACCACTCATTCAAATACTTGGTATATTGACAATGGTGCCTCTCGCCATATGACAGGGGTTCGTGAGCACTTGCAGGCCTCACACAAATTGGAGATGTTGAGGTAGTTCTTGGAGATGACCGAGAGGTCAAGGCAGTTGGTTGCGGAACTGTATCATTTCAGAGGGAGTCTTTGCCTCCCATGAATTTGACAGAGGTTCTATATGTTCTGGGCTTGAAGAAGAACTTAGTGTCAGTTTCTACTATTGAAGAGAAGGGCTATGAGGTCTCGTTTCGTGATGGGCGGGTGCTCCTTTTCCCCAAGGGGTCTAGCATCACTTCAGCCGAAGTGATTGGTACTTAACATGAGAAGTTGTACAAGCTTTTGTTCCAACCAGTGAGAGCATTGATTCATACTACCAGCAGCAGTGACCTATGTGAGCTATGGCACAGGAGGATGGCACATTTGCACCATGGGGCTTTGAGAGTTCTGAGGGAGATGGTGATAGGATTTCCATATTTCAGTTCAGAGCGCCATGAGTTGTGCAAGGGGTCTGCTTTGGGAAAGTACACCAACACTGCTTTTCCGAGGAGTGAAAGTAGAGCAGCAGGGATTCTTGATCTTATACATTCAGATATACGTGGCCCGATGTCTTCGGCATCGTTGACTGGTTTTCTATACTATGTTGTATTCATTGATGACTTCTCACGGAAGTCTTGGATTTTCTTCATGAATACCAAAGGACAGGTCTTTAGTCGGTTCCAAGAGTTCAAAGCTCTTGTGGAGAACCAAACGGGGAAGAAAATTAGAGTCCTGAGAACGGCCAATGGGGGTGAGTATACCTCCAAGGAGTTCATGGACTTATGTGTAGGAGAGGGCATCAGGAGAGAGTTGACTGTTCCTTACAACCCGCAACAAAATGGGGTTGCAGAGAGGAAGAACAGGGCCATTGTTGGGACTACGAGAGCCATGCTACATGATCAAGGGCTGCCACTATTTCTATGGGTTGAGGCATGATACACTGCAATTTGTCTGCAGAACAAGAGTCCTCACAAGGTTGTGGGGAGCATGACTCCTGAGGAGGATTTTTCTGGGAAGAAGCCCGAGGTGGGGCACTTTTGGATTTTTGGGTGCATCACTTATTCACATGTCTCTTCTGAGAAGAGGAAAAAGCTAGAGCCTGTTGCCGTCCTAATGCACACTTGCAAACGTGAGCTAAGTCCTGCTCACTTAGTGTGCCCTCGGAGACACAATGTCTAAGTCCTTGCCCACACTGTCACCTTGACAAGAACTTCTTCCGTCTAGGCTTACTCCTAGGGAAG
>ML816537.1:84565-114038 GCA_009831015.1 Picea engelmannii
AGGATGTATGTGTCAAACTTTTGGTACCACATCCTAGGTGATTGCTTCAGACCATATAGTGACTTCTTTAGCTTACAGACCAGCTCTTTCTTTCCCTTCACTACAAAACCTTCTGGCTGCTTCATGTAGATTTCTTCTTCCAGATCCCCATGTAGGAATGTTGTTTTCACATCCATCTGTTCCACTTCAAGATCAAAATCAGCAACAATAGATAAAAGAAATCTAATAGATGTTAACTTGGCAACAGGAGAAAAAATCTCACCAAAGTCAATTCCCTCTACCTGGGAATAACCTTTTGCTACTAACCGAGCTTTGTATTTCTCCACTTTACCTTCTGCATTAAACTTCTTCTTAAACATCCATTTGCTACCAACAGATTTTCTTCCAGCTGGCAGCTCAACTATATTCCATGCCTCAATCTTATCCAAGGCATCCATTTCTTCAACCATGTCCTTCTTCCATAGTTTACTATCCTCTGAATTCACTGCTTCCCTGACAGTTATGGGATCATCATCAGTAATAGATAAAGAAAAATTGGAACGGAAATCAGGTGGACTATACCTTTCTGGTTGCCTTCTTTCTCTCACTGATCTCCTCAATACTGGGGTATGAGGTTCTTCTTCTTCTTCTTCTGCTTCCTCTTCTTCAGATGATTCAGATGTTGCATCATCCAACTCAAGCTCTATTTTCTTAAGTTCGTCTTGCATTGGTAGGAATTCCTATTTGGACACATCTTTTACCTCTCTGAAAACAACATCTCGACTATAAACAGTTTTCTTGGTTTCTGGGTTCCAAAGATTATAACCTTTCACACCATCTTTATAACCAATAAAGATACACTTTTCATCCTTTTTATCCAGCTTACCTATATTTTCCTTTGGAACATGCACATAAGCATCACAACCAAACACTCTAAGATGTTGAAGAGATGGTTTCTTTCCATACCATACCTCATGTGGAGTTTTGTCATCCAACGCTGATGAAGGTGATCAATTGACTAGGTAACATGTTGTACCCACTGCCTCTGCCCAGAATTCTTGTCCTAACCCAGCACCGCTGAGCATGCTCCTTGCTTTTTCCATCAGTGTCATGTTCATCCTTTCTGCAACTCCATTCTGTTGAGGAGTGTATGGAATAGTCTTCTGCCTTGCTATACCACACTTCTTACACAATTCTTCAAATTCGTTTCCGCAGAATTCTCCACCATTATTTGTTCTCAATACCTTTATTTTCTTCTCTGTCTGATTTTCTACCAGAGCCTTAAACTCTTTAAATTTATCAAATACCTTAGATTTCTCTCTAAGAAAATAAATCCATTTGTTCCTTGAAAAATCATCTATGAATGAAACATAATACACAGATTTACCTAGGGATGGAACAGGAACAGGTCCAAACACATCATTGCGTATCAACTCTAAGATCCCCTTTGCTCTTGTAGCACCAGATGGGAATCTTACTCTGTTTACCATATATGCAATGTTCACAGAAATCAAAATCCAGAGTGCAATTAGACATACCTTCAACCATACCTTTACCGTGTAGTGTTTGAAGGCCCTTTTCTCCAATATGTCCCAGTCTTTGATGCCACAGCATGGTCTTCTTTCGAGGGACAATATTGGTATTTTCTTCTTTATTTCTCTGTTCAGGGACAACAGAACTGTTACACCCATTAGTATAAGTGCTTCCCAGCAACTTGTATAGAGTTCCACACCGAACTCCCCTCATCAACACCATTGCTCCTCATACCATCTTGCAAGTGTTATTTCCAAATACAGTATCCACTCCTGCATCATCCATCTTGCTTACAGATATTAGGCTCCTGGCTAGTTTTGGAATGTGCAAAACCCCAGGAAGTGTTCTAATCCTTCTATCTTTTAGCAACAACTTAACCCTTCCACGTCCCAAGATTTTTGTTGTCGAGTCATCTCCTAGGAATACATCACCACCATCATATTTTTCATATTCAAAGAACCACTCCCTGTGAGGAGTCATATGGTATGACGCACCTGATTCGATCAACCATACATCACGGTCTGCATGTGTACTTGTAGATGCCAGGTAAACATCACCTCCTTCTTCAGTGGAGGTTTTCGCCTCTATGGAAGAGATACTATCAGATCCCTTTGGTTTTTCAACCTTCTTAGACTTGCAATCTTTCTTATAATGCCTTGTTTTACCACACTTCCAACATTTCCTCAAAGATTTTCCTGGAGACTTAGATCTACCTGTAGATTTAGATCTCCACCCCAAAGGCTTACCAGGGTTCCTGTCTTGGGTACGCCCTCTTACAAATAAAGCATCTGTGCTGTGACCATCCATGCTTTTTCGCCTCATCTCTTCAGATAACAAGGATGAAACTATATCCTCATACTTCAATGTAGATTGAGTGGTACTACCAATTGCTACAACCAGATTATCCCAAGAGTCTGGCAAAGAACATAACAAAGTAATACACTTATCTTCTTTTGCAGTCGTAATATTAACAGAGACAAGTTGACTTACTAGAGTATTAAAGGCATTTAGATGTTCTGTCACAGAATCTCCATCTTCCATCCTAAGATGATACAACTTATTTCGAAGAAGCAACTTGTTTACCAGGGACTTTCATTGATACAAATTCCCCAACTTATCCCATAGTTCCTTGGCTGTAGATTCTCCCGAGACATTCAACAAAACTGAATCTGCCAAGCAGAGTCGAATAGTACTCCTTGCTCTTCTGTCCAACTTCTCCCAATCTTCCTTCGACATACCAGTAGTTGGTGTACTAGTAGTTTGTGTACTGGTAGGTTGTGTACCAGTAGCCTGTGTGCTAGCAGACGATGTACTAGTAGGTTGTGTACCAGGATCCACAACGATCCATTGTTCTTTTTCTACAAGAAGGTCCTCCATCTTCAGCTTCCATAGCTCAAAGTTTTTACCATTGAACTTCTCTATCTCGATTCTAGAAGAGATTTCCATTCCTCTTTCTGCACTCAAATCACCACTGTAAAAGCTCCCACTAAACCCAGGTTTATCACAGACCCAAGATAAACTTGATCTATCAAGACCGAGCCAAACCCTCAACAACAAAGGCGTCCCTCTAAAGCCAAAAACGAGCTCTGATACACATGTAAGTTTTAAACCTGTGAAGTAAAGCAATGCATATAGATTCTTAAGAAAAACATAAAATAATCAATGGCTCATTCACATAGTACACAGAGATTTATACCGGAAACCCTCAACCGGGAAAACCTTTCTTATATTCATTATATTCGAATTTCACCATTCACTATACAATATATATACAATGTTTTTAGGTATTCCATAGATACCAAAACCCTAATCCCTTAATCCAGGATTAATTTACAAAACTACTAAAAATAGCAAAATCCGCAGTTGTCATATTTGACGCGCCCACACACACACATGCAAAGAATATAACACATACTCAACAAAAATTTTATAGCAGTTTGGCCCACCGTGCTTGGCTCCATTGTGTCCAGTGTGACCATCAATGAATCAACTCCATTCCACAGCCTCCACCCTTGAATGTATGCGATCTCTATGTGGGATAAACTTTTTGTGTTTTCAGGATAAAAATTTCCTCATGTCCATCCTCGCATCCATCTATATGCAATCACATAGGAGACACAACGATTTGATGTCATTCACTCCATGGCTTTTTCACCACCGTCCAACTAAATCCCATGCAGCTCAATCTAGCTGTTGATTTCTTCCACGCTGGCCAACCATTTCATCCTCATTGCAGTTGCTTCTCCTAGAAGCACCATCACTGTAATCCTTGTGGCTCTTCCATAGTTGTTGTCGATTATTTCTTATCAATGAAGCCATCAAAAAACATAATCTGCGTCTTTACCAGGGACAATATGATATCTACTCACAGATATCCAACCAACGCTCCTTGCACAGTCTTCCATAGAGATAGGGTTCTAAGTTCATCGCCTTCACCAGATGCAGCCACTACCAGAACTCGGCCTCCGCAGCTTCACACCCTTCAATTTACGACGACCCATCAAGGCTCGACAGATCTGGGCACGTCTCCCGTGGCTCCTCTCCGCAAATCTTTGTAGCAGATCGATGCCTTCTTCCACACCAGGCACAAAGGCCCACTAGACCGGTGGCCCTCAACTCAAAAAAATCGTGCAAGATCTTATCACTTGATCTCAGATTTTTGTGGGCGGATCTTCAATGAGCAGATTGTTGTGAGAAAATACACAATTGTGGCCATGATGCATAGTCACTGCAATCTTTCTAGAGGGCGATCTATGTGCTCAATCCCTATATTTCCACATTCATGTGGCTTCTTTCTGTTGTTAACTCCGCCATCCAAAATATTTACTAGGATGTCACAGATTTGTTGTCCTATGAATAAATTTTTCTAATAATTTTCACTTCCTAACCTCCAAGTTCTGATGAGAGGACGAAGGAATAGAACTTATCAAGGTGATTGCAGTGCCAATTAGAAGTCGTGGGTTTAAGCACAACCATAAAATCATATCCACGAGAAATGTAGTGCCAATCTGGAGATTATAGGCACCATATGAAGTGGAAATTCAGTAAGGCCAACAATGCTACAAGCATTCTGCACTCAATGATTTGCTCATGTGTTAGACTGAAGCCCTAGAACTAGAAATGCACAAGATCTTTAACATCTCATCTATACACGTCCAATTGTACACCAGATCTTTAACATCTCATTGATACACCTCCAATTGTAGATCTCAGACTAAAAATTAAATCCTTAATCTAATTTACATAAGTTATTTCATTTATTTGAAGATTAAAAAAGATTGTGTGGATAGAATTTATTGAATTCATTACTCTTGTCTTACTGCTCCTCTTTTGTTTGACTGCTCTTCTTTATGCATGTTCATCTTAGAGGAATTGACTACAAGTAACCTCCAATGAAAAAAACTATCATAAAATTATCAAGCCCTAAGAACTATAAGTGGCTCTAATACCTATTGATAAAATATAGACAAGAACAACAACATGGCCGAAAAGGCTCACTAGCCAACACTTATTGTATTCACATCAATGTTACATATTTACAATATAATGGGTTATGCCACCTCATAGAGATATTTGCTCTAGATCCTAAAATCATGCATAATGACTAGGCTAGACAATCTTAACTAACTCATTAGTCATCACTTGAGGATATATTACTAATATCCTAAATGAATAATATAAATATAGGTGACAATTAGACTTAGTGATTGGTTAAGGTAAGCCATAGGCTAACATAAGGCTTATAAATATCAATGCAATAAGATTTTTGTTTCAGCTTTGCTTTTGTGCTTAAGTATTGCTTTATCATTATTGAGTTAAGCTAGCTTTCACTAGCTTGTCTCTTGCTTATTTAATTATACTTTTAGCACTTATTTTGCAGCCTTTATTATCTCCTATATGCTGATATATATCATTGACTTTTGCTGCAATTAGGGACAACAAGATTAACTTGCTTATCCAAGTAACATATGATATCATATACTTGGTTTTCTTTGTGTCTCGGCAGGTTACTCAAATCATTGGCAACCTTAAGAAACCCCCTAGACTCATCTCCAAGTTCCCTTTTCCATATAGAAACTTGATCTTTAGGGGATTCCATTCATACATATCATTTTCCATCTCATTTCTCCTAGGGTCATCGGGATTCCCCCCTTGAGTTGACTACCTCACCTATAAAGTGACAGGAACACCTACCTAAGCTGATAGTGGATAGGTGCTCTCCTAGTTGTCACCATTTTGGTGGTTGGGTTGAGATTTTCCCAACCTAAAACTTGTGCGATAAAATTTTGGTGTCATTGCTGGGGAGGATTTTGAATCCTCTTCTAAACCCTAACAACACTTTGGCAAGCTATCCCAAAGCCTTTCCCCTAGCTTGCTTGGTGACTCCACCCAAGGAACGTTCCCTTTCCACCTTTCTTGATGAGCTCTTCTTGAAGCTCATCTAGCGACTCCACCTTCCCATAACCCTTCCTCTTCCACACCTTTTCCCCCTAAGAGGTTCAAACCTTCTAAGGTCTACCAAAGAAGGCCTCCCCTCAAGTCTCCCATTGTCAAACCCCTTTTTCATGGTACCCTTACCCTTGCTCCAATGGCTTACCCTTGGGCAAAATACCTCTACAAAACCCTTAACATGTCCACTATCCAGGGATAACCCAATACAATGTCAAAAGAGTCTAACAAGTGGTTGTCAAAGTTCCTAGGAAATAATGTAGTGACCACCGAGGATCATCTTTGTGTCATGGGACAAGACATGGACAGTTTAGGTATTGAGCATGGAGACATGGCCATGAGGTTATTCATTTTATCATTGACCGAAGAAGCTCTTGATTGGTTCAGAGGCCTCCCGGACAATCATCTCACGTCCTATGAAGCTTTTTCCAAATTATTAAAGAGAAGATGGTCAACAAAGAAAGACGGTGGGACGCTTGGAGCTCAATTCAATCAAATAAAGAAAAAGGAGAATGAGACAATGAAGAAACTCAATACTAGATTTGACATGTTGCACAACCATATTCCAATGGAATTCCGTCCTAAAGGCTCATTCATCTGTCTCCTTTATATGAATGATTTTGAAGGGAAAATACGCTTCAGTCTTCAGGACAAGAATCCCATGTCGTTCGCACAGGCCAAAGAATACATCGCTGACATTGAAGAGAACCTCCTTTATAAAAGGGTAGAGACTTTTCAGTACCCTTGTATCAAGGCAGAAGCAAAGACTAAGGTTTCCAGCAACAGTTCTCCTGATCCCATTTCCCTCTTGACTCGGAAGATAGATCAGATGAGCACTCAGTTTATCTAGGTGTAAAACCAGATTATGGTATGTTTGACCACGGTAGAGAGGAATCAATCTTCTCCCAAACCTCAGTTTTCCAGACAACAAAGAGATGCCACAGGGTGAAAACTAAGGCCTCAACAAGAGGAAAAGGCCCCGGATACTTTGAAACCAGTTGGGATGGTTGACACAGAAGCTTGGTGCCTTCCATGCCAAGAACCTCACAGAGAAGATGAATGCCCCCGACGAGATGAAGATTCTCCTGATGATATGAATTTCATGGATATGATCTGCATGTTCAAGATGAACAAGTCATACAAGAACATATCAATGAAGGCAGAAGATAAGGAGAAAGAGAGGGGAGACTTCGTGCTTTGAATTAGTTAACAGATAATCAAAAGAAGGAATTAAAGAGGACGGAATATTTGACCTACACTAGAAGGAATACAACTTCAGCCCTTCCATCACAACCTGACACTCCTCTTCCATCAACATAGATGGTGGCCCTACCACCTCCACCTCCAGTACATGAGTTTCTTCCTAAGCCAACTCCCACATACGAGATTCAGTTGAATATAGATGTCGCAAGCATATTTGGAAAATTGAATATGACAGTCCGAGTAACAGAGATGTGAAAGATCCCTTCTGTGAAAAGGGAAATCTTGAATATATTACAGGCACCGACCGAGAAGGAAGACCCTCCTATCGTCTTAAACACTATGTATCTCGATCAACAAAGAGACAAGAATCCTCCCTTCTATCTTTCATTAGGCATGAATGGCCTCCGCTTAAGAAACTGTATGCTTTATTCCATGGACTCAAAAAATGTTATTTCATTGAAGGTGATGGAACATATTGGTTTGAAGACAACCCGACCTTATGGTAATGTATGTGGTATTGATTCTAAAAGGCTCAAGGTTTTTGGCATGTGTGAGAAAGTCGAAGTTTTTCTGATTGATTTTCCACATATCAACATCTTCATGGAAATAGTAGTGATCGATGTTCCGAATGCTTGGGGGATTCTCTTATCGAGGAGTTGGTCTACTGCCCTTGGGGGTTTCCTTAGCATGGACCTTATCCATGCACACATCCCCATGGGATATGGCACCTTTGAGATACTATACAGTCAAGAGAGAGCTGATAGGCATGTGATGGATCCTAATGGTCCTGATTACATCAATGAATGAAATTATGATGTGCCTCCACAGATTATTGAGTATGATCCATATGAGCTACCCTTCATGCAGGAAGACTCCATAGACATGCTTCTCCTGTGGACAGATGAATACAAAGAGAAATGTATGAAGTACCAAGGGAAAGAGCCAAGGTCTATCCAAATTTTGAAGAAAAAGGATGAAGAACATGAAGAAACCATCAAAGGGATGGTCAACACAGAGCCTCCTTCATATCCACACATTGAGAGTATACCTTGCATCAATTTCAATGAAGGAAGTCTTGCGTTCATGTGGGACAAGAGAAAGGGAAAGCCCAAGTATGACTAGAGAGATGACAACCCATGGCTTGGCCCTTACGTTGTCAAGAAAAAGTCCGATAAATAAAAGTACTATCTCACATCCTTGGATGGGAGAAAGATGTCATTTCCAGTGGATCTATCTCTTCTCCAACCTTATGTTTGGGGCACTTGATTTCTTCAAGACCCATGCTCTAGGTAAGTAGGTACGTCATCTTGCTTTCCTTGCATTTGCATCTTGATTGTCCATATTAGTTTATATGCATTTCATTTTCATTTTTCTCTACTTACATATTAATTTCATGTTTAATTTATAAGTTTTTTGAAAAAATGACAAGTTTCTTTTCTAGATTAGTTTTTGCTTGAATTATTATATGGACGAAGGGTGATAGCACCACCCTAGATGATCTGATGTTTTTGTTTGAGTTTTGGCAGGCAGGTCTACCAGGAGATGTTGCGGTTCTCATGCACTCTACGGAAAACACATGTCCCCAAGTAGGAGCCAAATGTATCCCTATTTTGTGGGATAACTAAGGAGATCATGTCTCAAGGCCCTCAAGTTGCATATATGGAGTGGTGAGAGATGACATGACCAACAATATCCACTTGCACAGATGGAGACCCTTCTCACCACCACAGAGGTCAGGATTTTCAGATGGCATCCCCCACACCAGATGGTTTCTGAGAGGCATTGGGCCTTGATCCATGAGGTACAAGTCAAGTATTATGGTGAATGCCATTTCAATATTTGAGGAATTTTGAATATGTTGTATCTTAGACTGCTTTATATTTCATGACATATGCTTGGACATTATGCCTTTTCCCCTGTTTCACCTTGGTGGTTGACATTATGACCTAGTAAGTGGTCTTCTTCGGAAATGGGTTTGCCACTAGAAACTCCCTTGAAGAGCCTGTTGCCGTCCTAATGCACACTTTCTAACGTGAGCTAAGTCCAACTCACTTAGTGTGCCCTCGGAGACACAATGTCTAGGTTCCAAGCCCACACTGTCACCTTGACTGGAACCTCTTCCTTCTAGGCTTACTCCTAGGGAAGCCAAGGGGGGTAGTCCCTAGTTACTAGATCAATTTTAATGTTAATTTTCTAGGAGTTAGTTTTAATTTGTTATAGGCCAAAGGGGAAAACTAGCCTAAGATGATCAAGCAGCAAATGCAAAGTGCAAGTCTAATCTATATGAAAGTCAGCCCTTTCCCTAAGTCAACTAAGACTAGTGCCTAAGGTTGGGCAATGGGGTCAACTAAGGTTTGAGGGTGGTTTATTACAAGAGTTTTACAAGTGAAGCGATTTAAACTACCCCAAACCACAAATTACAATTACACAAAAGAATTCTAAGTATTACAATGTTTACAACATACACAAAAGATACAAAGATATACAAATTAGATACAAAGATATACAAGATACAACAAGATGTAAGTGATGTACACACATAAGCCAAGCATGCCCCAATAGCACTTACTCTATTGGACTGCCTTCACTGGCAACAATCACACAAAGCACTCAAGAACCAAGGAAAGTGATGCCTCCCCAAGTGGGATACCCAACACTTTCCTGATTCACACCACAATAAGCAAATAGACAAAATATTCAACAAGTAACTTAATTGCTCATGTAAACATAAAAGATATAAACATGTAGTTGCAATAGAGATAGATAAAACAATGAAGTAGCACCAATATGTTTGCCTATGCATACATCTAATACCCCCCAAACATACACCAATGATCTATGCAACTAAGTGTTTAGGAGTTTCTTAAAGATTGATTAAATTTTAATTCCCTTCCCCCTAAACTATGCGTGTGCTTCAAGCTTCCTCCTCCCTTGGCCAAATGACTGCCTGGTGCTCAAGATAATAAGGCAAATGAGGCCTTACCCTAGCTTCCTTGGTCAGTCCTGAAAGCAAGAGTACTTCCCGGAAAGGATCTCCCCAACGAAACCACGGGACGGTCCCCCGCCACTACCTTCCGTTGTTTTCCTCAAGCCCATTTTAGATGGTGAAGATGGATGAATGAAGCCCCTAAAATGTTGCTAAATGTTATTATGACCCGCGGGTGGGTCTTTAGGTGTGTTTGATTGCTTTTAGACAAGTTTTTGACCCTTAAAAATTTGGTTTTTAGCGCATGGCCGAACTGAAATGTTGTGTAAATGAGTGCTTGGAAAGTGTGAATTAAACCACCATTAACACATCAACGCATAAAGGAAAGATTGCAAGATAATAACCCATTCATCCATGAACCATCCCACATGTGAAATTGAAATTTAAAGGTGAAGCGCAAGTACTTGCAGAATGTAAAGCTGAAAATGTAAATGCTTAGCCCATAAACATAAGATGTACGCATGTAAAGTGTGCTTGAAGAAGGAAAGTTGAAGATGTAAATGCTTAAACCATGAAATGAAAAGAGAGCTCATAAGACATCCATCACCCACGCATCACTCCATCATCATAAACATACGATTGCAAAAGAAAAGGAGGACGTCTAGCTAAAGTGCTAACCAAAATGAACATGAGAAGTTAACCATTCATCCACATGTGTACGTTAAGCTTATGAAAATGAAAGTACTTTGAAATAGGAAACTTAGCAAAACGAATGGAAAACTTAGATCATATTCACATCATATGCATAAAAGATTTGTAGATAGCAAAATGAAAAGACGAGCTATAGCTTTAAAGATTGCATCTAGATCATTGAACCATCTACCATGAAAGCATAAGCATATGAAATGAAACAACTTGAAGGAAATAGAACTTAGAAATGATGATAACTAAAGATATTCTAACTAGATAGCATTATCAATCATCACATGTTAATTTCCCTTTAAGCCAAGGCGATTTTGGGGATGACCCCCCCAAGGTGCCGGCAATATGATAAATAAAAACGAGTCAAAAATAAATTTCCTTTAAGCCAAGGCGATTTTGGGGATGACTCCCCCAAGGTGCCGGCAAGTTAGATTAATACTACTGAGATATAACTGCACAGGAAAGCAGGGCATTTAGTCTTATGTCTTCGAAGATACGAATATTAGACAGGCTCCTGGCCGACTGCTCAGGCAAAAACTATCTCAACTCTTAAATACTTATGGCCCTTATACCAAATTTCAGAAGCAAAATGAATAAAACTTGAAAGAAAACACCACTTCAATGGCCAAGGTGGAGGCAAGCCTTCCAATATTGGCCAAAGAGGGCAGCTTAGATTTTTTAAACGAATTATTAAAAGAAAAGGGCCACACAAACTTGCCTTGAAGACAAGAGGGGCCAACAAATAAATGAAATAATGACTTAGAAATGAAAGAACTAATCTAGCCTGACGATTTTGGGGGGTTGGCTAGGCCAAGCACACTCCCAAGGTGTCGGCAATATTTGTTAGCTTACAAATGTATACAAGAAATTAGTGAAATAACATGAAATACACAAATATACAC
Organism: Picea engelmannii; assembly: GCA_009831015.1. Lineage (NCBI taxonomy): Eukaryota > Viridiplantae > Streptophyta > Pinopsida > Pinales > Pinaceae > Picea > Picea engelmannii. The sequence continues at coordinate 96,260 of ML816537.1, forward strand.
TAGGAAAGAGTTGGAAAATCGTTACCCAATCGAAGATATGCCTTGATGCAGCCTTGAGGATGAATTTGGGCAGCGTTTCCCCTTGTTGCTAGTAAGTTCCTGCAAAAACCAGCAAGCAAAAGCTTGCTGGAAATGCTGAAAAATACACTCAAATGTTAAAGAAATTTTCTGCTTTTACACAGAAAATTTCCACATAAAATCTACAAGTAAAAGATAATATATTGACCTATCTAAGAGTGTTAGAATGCTGAAACAAAGATGAAATGTATGCAGAAATAACTATGGAAAACAGAAATGCTAGGAGTTTGAGAAAGGGTTAAGGGTAGGCTCCTCTTCGATGCTATCCCAATAATCCTTTTGAAATGACCTGCAAAACTCAAGGAAAGTAGTGAAGCATGGAAATAGATAGTTATATTAAAATAAGCTTAGAATGAAATACTTGCAAACCCTAAGCTATCCAACATAAACATAAGATAACTAGAATACTCTTAGCTATCTTACCTAAGAAAAATACTTCAACTCAAGATCTATTACCAACTACACAACAAAAACTCAACAATACAAGTCACCTCATATGTAGAAGAAAGAAAGAATACTCAAAGATCTCTTCATAATCCTCCAAAGCTTTTCTATTAATCCAAAATGTGAAAGTATTGGAGAAATACTTCTTCCAAAACTCTCAAGAGCAATGAGTTGAGTGGCTTGATGGCAAGAGCAAGAAGGTGGTTTGAAATTTCAACAGAGTAACAGTAGCTCAAAGAATGGTAGTGAAAATGAGTGAGGAGGGGTCTTACTTATACCTCAAGAGGCAAAGTGAGGGCATCTTGATGAATGCCAAGTGTTAGTTTTTAAGAAAGAGAATGAATCTCTATGAAGGGGGTGCCCCACCTAGGGTTTTAGACTAGGATTGATGATGTGGAAGAGGTGTGGGCCATGAGGGTGAGATGATAGGCTAAGGGGGGCGCACTTAGTGATTGAGGAGGGCCCACATTAACATTTGGGTGTTTTATTAAGGTTTTGGGTGCAAGAGGGGCGCCCTTTCCTCATGGGGCCGTGAGGTAAAGAGAGAGGGGCGCCACCTAGGAGATGAGGTGGAGTGTGGGGTAAAGGAAAAGGTGAGGTGGAGGTCTAGGAGGGGCGCACCTCTCATAAGAGGGCCCAACTCCAAATATTAAGTCATAAAACTAAGGTTTGGGTAAAGGGGGGTCGTTTTTCCCCTTAGGGCATGGGTAAAAGAGGTGAGGGTGTAAGTTAAGGTGTGTTTTTGAGTTGTTAAAAGGTTAGGATGGGTTTGGGTAGGTTAGGAGGGTCTAACTTGCTCATTGCCACCTTACCACTTACTCACCAACTCAAAATTACAATGATTTTGACATTTCACTAATGTCACTTTAGCAATTAAAATTGTTGTTTTGACTGACTCTGACTCTAAGTGGACAAACTTCAAAACTTGTCCGACTGAGCTGAAACTTGGTTTATGGGTGTAGGGGGTGCTATTCTATTTCTTTTGAGCACAAATACCCCTATCAAAATCCCAAAGACCCATTTTTACAATGTTAGCTCAAAAAATAATTAATTAATTAAATTATTAAAAATTTAATTAATTAAAAAAAAAATCTATCTAGACTCGACGAAATTCCGCGAAACTTTCTACACTATCTGGCATGGTCATTTACATCATTCCTAAAAAATAGCTACCAAAGGATGAGACCATTAGAGCGTCGTTCACCACTTTGGAGGAAATTATTGCATGTGTGGAGGGAAAAACTCAAGGGAAGTCAGCCAGGCCCGAGAGCCCGGTTGACAACCTGAGGATAAAAAACCCTCGGTGAAAGGAACTCCCCTAATGAAAACATCCAAAGGTACCTGACATAACTATGACCCATGCAGACTTATTACATTATTAACCCACGCAGGGGTGCGGAAATTTCGTTTACAAAATTTGTGCTGGAGCATCAAATGCCCAAGTAGAACCAATACTGTCTTCATCAAATCTTCATTTAGTGATGCATCTTCATGGCGCATGAGTTGACCCCTAGCTGAATAGGCGGTCAACAGAGCCATCGTATCGTTCCCAACCATACTTACCACTTTTCATCACCTAACACCCCCCATTTCCTTGTCTCTTGGGATTTTAGGGTGTATTGACCCAAGAAGGGGTTGTCCCTCATTATATGGGAAGAAGGGTTGAAGACCAGAGGGATTGTTTTTGGATAAAATGATAAAATCCTATATATAGACCTTCTAGATGCTTTGCCCAGGGATCCCCCGAGAAATCAATGAAACGCTTCTCTGTAAGAAAAGGGGGCCCTACAAGAATAAATGATAGTGAATGCTTAGGGGGTTAGCTGAAGGATAGGAGGTATCATCACGAGTCGTACTATCATGATCATGTGTATCTAACAGTATGACATTACCATCATCTGGCCACCAATCCAGGGTAGTGGCTCTCAGTTACACAACTAAGAGAAAGGGGGTCTCATCACAAGCCAACCTTCTCATTTCCGCAAGGTATTTGTGAGTGACACTGTCATTATCAGGTAACCACGCCAGGATAGTGGCCTTCAACTCATTCCATAAAACATGAAAGACATAAAGAATGGAAAGAGGATGGGATTAGAAAAAGTGCATTGCAAAGGAAGGTGCCACACACCCTCTAGAAAGGAACCCATGAATGAGACACTACAACCTCTACTATGTCATGAACCCCATTCCTAGTGAGTCTTGATCCATAAGAACTTCATATACTTCACATGGCTTAGAGAGGGATCACTTGGGAAACACTCCTTGACCTAGGGAAAGATCTACCCAATAGGACACCTCGTCAATCCTCCCATATCCTAGCTTCGCAAGTTGCATAATGTCTTTGAACACTTACATGTTTGATCAAGTAATATTTGATGCACATGCTTAGGTGGATCATTTATCGATTTTATTTACTCACCATGATATTATGACTTGAGATCCTTGGAGGGCGTCCTTATTTGTCTTTGTAGGACCTAGTTGGTGGACAGTTTTTGAGGAACACGCCTAGCTTGGACTTCCATGGGGCTTGAATCCCATAGGTTGGATGCCAAGGTCCCGCATGTCGTATGAGAGAGACATACCTTCAGAGGCCTAGAAGACATCATGGATGACATGACCTAGCCGTTACATGCCAAACATTTTGCCGAGGAGAGGCAAAATGTCACTTTTAGAAGTTTGATGTCACCTAGAAGGGATAGGGTTTGGTGGTGAAGATGTTGTTCATTGACACATGGACGTTTTGAGGAGAAGAAGACCTTGCACATGAGGAGATGGCCTAGATGAGTGACATGTGGCCTTTGGAGGCCTAGCTATGCATCTCCAACTCCAACGACTTCCTCCTAGGGTCAAAACGTCCCCTAAAGGGAGGATGTCATCTTACTTTAGGGTTTTCTTTTGTGTAAAAGTGAATTTTAAGTGAATTGTTTAATATTACTTTGTTGCAAGGGGTAAGATAAGGGTTGTGTACCCTGCTAATGTGGAAAAACTATGTCAATGACATTTTGTATAAATAGAAATCATAAGATCTCATTTTGAATCATAACTCTCCCATTGTGAGAAGTAGAGGACTGAAATTTTTCGCTACCCTTGAGGATTTTTGTTATCTTGTGCTATGATATGGTGTCTCTTTGGTTGTGGAGTTGATGATGATGATGTGCTAGCTCTTGGAGGTCATTTGTTTGCTATTGTGGTGGTTTATCTTGGCATCTTATGGTTTATCTTGTCGCTATTGGATTGGTAATGCTTTTTACTTGTTGCTATCATTTGTAATTCAAGATCAAGGTTGATTTTGCTAAGGATAGGTAGGGAGTATAAGTGCCTACACACCTACTTTATCTCCATCATAATTTTAATCATAGAATTCTTGTTCGCAAGGGTTTTCTAAGGAAGTATAAGGGCATACACCCCTTAGTCTTAAACCCTAGCTAAGGTTACTTGTCTTGGGGAATAAGAGGATTTATACCCCAAAGGAGGTAGTAGCTCTAGCTATTTATTTTGACCCCATTGACCCTTAATTAAAGGCACTAATCATTGCATTGGAGAAATAAAGCGTTGCGTTGGTAAATGTGAAAGTTTCAAGTTTTAAAGTCTCTCACTTGGAAGTTTTTCCTTGAGTCTTAGCCTTTCTTGTTTCATTGAGGCGTCCTCTTTCATCCACTAGAACTTGTTGTTGTTATAAAACTAACCTACAACCATTACGGATGCAGAAAACTAACTCTCTAACCCTAGATAACTCCTAAACTAACCCTAGGAATTGGCTGTCACTTTTCCCTAACAAACTACTAACCCCAGCGCACTTTTTGAGCTAGTTAGAACTGATTTTCATTGGATGATTCTTTTATCATAAATCTTGGTTTGCTACAGCCATAAGGCTGATAAATATCACTGCAGTAAGAGTTTTGTTTCAGCCTTGCTTTTGTGCTTAATTATTGCTTTATCATTGTTGATTTAACCTAACTTTCACTAGCTTGTCTCTTGCTTATTTAATTATACTTTTAGCACTTATTTTGCAACCTTTATTATCTCCTATATGATGATATATATTATTGACTTTTGCTGCAATTAGGGACAACAAGATTAACTTGCTTGTCCAACTAAGATATTATATAATAAACTTGTTTATTTTGTGTCTCAGGTAGGTATTCACACTCGACAAGTTACTAAAATCATTGGAAACCTTAAGCAACCGGTCATATCCAAGTTCCCTTTTCCATTTAGAAACTTGACCTTTAGGGGATTCCATACATACATATCATTTTCCATCTCATTTCTCTCGGGGTCACTAGGATTCCGCCTTGAGGTGACTACCTTGCCTCTAAAGTGACTGGAACACCTGCCTAAGGTGATAGTGGGTAGGTGCTCTCCTAGTTGTCACCATTTTGGTGGTTGGGTCATGCGTGTTGTTGTCCTTATACACACTTGCAAACGTGAGCTAAGTCCTGCTCACTTAGTGTGTTCTCGGAGGCACAATGCCTAGGTTCAAAGTCCACGCTGTCACTTTGATTTGAACCTCTTTTGTCTAGGATAACTCCTTGGGAAGCCAAGGGGGGTAGACCCTAGTTACTAGATGAGATTAAGAGTTTAATGTTCTAGGAGTTAGTTTTAATAAGTTAAAAGTTCAGGGGGAATCTAGCCTATGATGTCAAGCAGCAAATGCAAAATGCAATAATTAAATATGAACAGTCAGGCCATTTCCTAGGACAACTAAGACTAGTGCCTAAGATTGGGCGAGGGGTCAACTAAGTTAGGGGAATGTTCGTTACAAGATAATTTACAAGTTATAAGTGTTACAACAAGGTAGATAAAGCTAGATACACAAGAATATACCAGATATACAAAGCTACACTAGACTAGATACAAGATATACAATATACTAACAAGTGCTTGAAATGTGCAGGAAAAGAGGATACTCAAGATGAAACAACCATCAACACATCAAGCCAAGCATGCTCACAATAGATAGAATTCTATTGGACTGCTTATCAATGGCATAAAGACGCAAAGCACTCAAGACCCAGTCAAGAGAATGCCTCCAAGTGAATGCACACTTCTTGAAGGATCACACCACAAATTGGGAATACAAGATAGATGAAATGCTTGAAGATGTAAAGTACTCCAGATGACAAAGATATAACCACTTAGATATTATTCTACAACAGATAAATTAACTTGCATATAGATAGAAAGACAATAAGATCAGTGTGTTTGCAAGTGTGAAATTGAAATGCCAATGTTGTAGATCGAAGATTAAGTTAAGTGATTAAGTGTGATTTAATTTTAATCCTATCTAAATTTCAACCCAAAACTTTCCTCCCCTAGTTACCAAGTGATTGTTGGATGCTCAAGAAGTTAGGCAACAAGGCACACCCTATCTTCACAGGTTAGCCCTAATATCAGAGTACTCTCAGAAAGGACGCTACGTGCCATGAGACCGTCCCAGGCCTAGCACCTTCCGTTGCCTTCCTCCGACCCCGTTTTAAATGGCGAAAATGGTTGGTAATGGTGTCATATTAGGTCTAATAAGTTAATTATTAAACGTATGAGCTAAGTGTGTAGTGTGTTTGAGTGCTTGTGGCTTTCTCAAAAAGTGCCAAAGTATTGAAATTGAAAGAAATGAGTGTGAACTCTTAAAAAGTGAAATTGCAAATTAAGTTCTTAAGTTTTTGCGTTATTGCATGTAAATATTAAGAACTGGAAATGTTGATTGTGAAGGCTGAAGCCTTTAAAGACAAGATTGCAAGTTAAATGCTTTAGTGAGATTATTGCATGTGAAACATAAAGCAATGGAAGTAACTTGCGGAAAGTAAATGATAATTACTTAAGATATTATATAACCAATATTGTGCATGCATGTGTGTAATATGAAGATTTAAGAAATTAAAAACTTGCATGCAACATAAAGTAAAGATATAATCTAAGCCACCACGGGCTCTAAGCTAGCATATGTTATGAGATCTACTCTAGATTATTTTAAGTTAAGCATGCATGTAGAGATCACAACTAATCTAACTAAACTAAGCAAGGAAAGAAAAAAAGGAAATCTAACTAAACTTGCAAAGTAAAGACTGAAAGGAAAGGAATGCAAGCCACTTGGGTACACTCGTTTGGGCTTGATTATAGTGATTTAGATGAATAGAAGAGGAAGAACACGGTTACCACTTCGAAAGGAGTTACTTGAGGGTGTGTTGTTCTTGAAATTGGACAGCATGTACCCTTAGCCTGGCGAGAACCTGCAAAAATCAGCAAGCTATTGCTTGCTGATTTGTGCTGCAACACACTCAAACAAAGTTATGAAATTTCTATCTTTCAATAGAAATTCCGCACATGTAAAAACCAGAAAATTAAATGATTTAATTGACCTATCTAAGCAAGTTATATACCAAAAACTGAATGTGAAAGGAGGAAGAAGAACAAAAAATTCTTGTGAAGTTTAAGTGAAGATGAGGGTAGATTCGTCCTTGAACCTATCCCAACAACTCCTTCGAAATGATCTGGAAAACTTTCACTAAATCGGGAAATGAAATAGATAATGATTTCATGCACTAACAACACAAGATAGTTTCCATCCTTAGTGAATTAAAAAACATATAAGCTAGCAATTATACAATTACTAAGCCTAGCCAAGTAAACTAATTTACCCAACAATCCATTCAATAACACAATAATGATCGAAACTAGAGCATTATCGCCTCATGAATACATGGATCATCCAGACAAATCTTGAAATCCCTGAGTCCTCCAAAGCAATTTATTGTATTATCAAATGGGAAGAGGTTGTAGCAACAATGTTGGCCCAACCTCTTCAAGAACCAAAACCAGTGAAGCAAGATGATAATAATGTGAGAGAGAGAGGGAGATGGAGAGAATTTTGCAACATAACAATACTGTGAAGAATGGTGAATAATGAGGGAGTGAGGGGTTTCTTAAATAGCATGAAAGGCTAAGGAGACCCCTCTTGGATCTTCAATAGGTTTCAAACATCCAAGGGGAAAGACAACTCAAGAGAAAAATCAACCAATGGGGGCGTGGGCTTTTAGGTTGAGGCAAATTTGGTATGTGAGGATGAGTGGAGGGTGAAGTGGCATGAGAGGGGAAGCGTATTGCCCAAGAAGAGGCCCACGACTTTCTTTGAAAGCAAGCTTCTACTTTATTGGAGATGTTTCCACCTTCACGTGTGATCTTTTCCACTTTATTCAAGAGATAAAGCATAAGTCATTAAGGAAAGCGTGAGTCCAAAAGGAAGGCGTGAGGGATGAGGAGGAAAGTGCATGCTTTCTTGGGTGATGTGGCTTGAGTGTGTAGGACACACTCCTAAATGGGACGTGGAGATGAAAGGAGGGGCGCACCTCATCAAGGAGGGGCCCACGACTCACTTAAAGTGAGATTCCAATCATTCACATGAAGTGGGACGCATTTCCTCAATGAGGGGTGCAAATCCCAAGGTGGGAATTAATTAAAGAGTGGGTAATAAAGTGGATAAAGGTTAGGAAAGGTTAGGTGGGGTCCCTCTCATAAATTATCACACTTCACCTTATTTGGTCATTAATTACAAAATTTGACAATTTCCCATGTCTCGGGTTAGCAATTAAAATTGTTGTTAATTGACTAAGACTCCTAAGTGGACAAAACCCTAACAAAACTTGTCCGACTGAGTTGAAACTAGGACAAAACCCTAACAAAACTTGTCTGACTGAGTTGAAACTTGGTCCAAGGGTGTAGGGGGTCTCATTACATTTCTTTTGAATACAAATACCCCTATCAAAATCCCAAGGACCTAAGTTTTACATTAATTATCCAGAATTTATTAATTAATTAATTAATTTAATTCCCAACCTTAGGAAAAATTAATTAATTAAAAAAAACTATCTTGACTCGACTAAAAATCACGAAACTTTGTGTGTTGTCTTACATGGTCATTTACATCGTTCCTAAACAGCATCTACCCAGGAGTGACTTCATTAGAACGCCTTTCACCACTTTGGAGGATTTATTGCTAGTAGGAGTGAAAAACTCAAGGGAGATTAATAAGGCTGGTTAGGCCAAATCAACCTCACGAGGATAAAAAAAACTCAGTGAAAGGAACTCCCCTAATGAATAAATTCTAAGGCAAATGACCTAAATATGAACCATGCAGACCTATTACAATATTAACCCACGCAGGGGTCCGAGAATCCCGCTTACAAAACTGCGTGCTGGAGCAAAAATTACCCTATAGAACCAAAAGTCTTTGACTTATTTGCTTCTGATGATGCATATCTTCATGGTACATGGAGTTGACCCCTAGTTGAATAGGCGGTCAACATCTAGCTCCACATGGGAACATGTGTTCGATATTCTCACTTAGGATGGAGAGCATACGAGAATACAACATCTACAAAAAGGTGCTCACCAATATCCAACATAAGCATACATATATATCAAACGAATAAATAAAATGCTATAAACAACATTTACATAATGAAATAACTAAAGTACAACATCATAACTACAAAATGAATCTATGATACAAAAATAATTCTAAGTACATATCAACATAATGAATGAAACAATACAAAATTGAAATACAAGGAGAAGGGTTAGAGATACGTTACAGAGGGTGTCCCAATGGACACCAAGTTGCTGCATGAAGAACACTTCAAGGCGGGGTCCGCTCGCTAGCATGTCCGACTTTATGTCATCCCATTGGCTGAGAAGAGTTGCTAGAAGACTTATACACTTTATGCCGACTGTTCATTCTTTCATGTGAATCCCAGCTTCTAACCTTAGACCACTTGGGAAAATCCTCCTCCAAAATTTTCTGATGGTTTTCCATAGGTGCCAAGTACAAAGTCTGTGAACTTAGTTTTTCCTTAAAAGGCTTGGCATATCTTTTATTAGGGATGGTATAATTTACTTTATCAATATCTAACTTACCATCCATACTAAGTGAAGATGAGGGTAGATTCGTCCTTGAACCTATCCCAACAASTCCTTCAAGATGATCTGCAAAATTCCAATAAATCGTGAAATGAAATAGATAATGATTGCATGCACTAACAACACAACATAGTTTCCATCATTAGTGAATTCAAAAACATATAAGCTAGAAATTATACAATTACTAAGCCTAGCCAAGTAAACTAATTTACCCAACAATCTATTCAATAACACAATAATATTCGAAACAAGAGCAGTATCACCTCATGAATACATGGATCATCCAGACAAATCTTGAAATCCCTGAGTCCTCCAAAGCAATTTATTGTATTATCAAATGGGAAGAGGTTGTAGCAACAATGTTGCTCCAAGCTCTTCAAGAAACAAAACCAGTGAAGCAAGATGACAATAATGAGAGAACGAGAGAGGGAGATGGAGAGAATTTGATAGCATAACAATACTGTGAAGAATTGTGAATAATGAGGGAGTGAGGGGTCTCTTAAACATGAGAGGCTAAGGAGACCCCTCTTGGATCTTAAACAAGTGTCAACCATCCAAGGGGAAAGACAACTCAAGAGAAAAATCAACCAATGGGGGCGTGAGCTTTTAGGTTGAGGCGAATTTGGTATGTGAGGATGAGTGGAGGGTGAAGTGGCATGAGAGGGGAAGCGTATTCAAGAGATAAAGCATAAGTCATTAAGGAAAGCGTGAGTCCAAAAGGAAGGCATGAGGGATGAGGAGGAAAGTGCATGCTTTCTTGGGTGATATGGCTTGAGTGTGTAGGACACACTCCTAAATGGGACATGGAGATAAAAGGAGGGGCCCACGACTCACTTAAAGTGAGATTCCAATCATTCACATGAAGTGGGACACATTTCCTCAATGAGGGGCGCAAATCCCAAGGTGGAAATTAATTAAAGAGTGGGTAATAAAGTGGATAAAGGTTAGGAAAGGTTAGGTGGAGTCCCTTTCATCAATTATCACACTTACATCACCTTATTTGGTCATTAATTACAAAATTTGACATTTTCCCATGTCCCGGGTTAACAATTAAAATTGTTGTTAACTGACTAAGACTCCTAAGTGGACAAAACCCTAACAAAACTTGTCCGACTGAGTTGAAACCTAGTCCAAGGGTGTAGTGGGTCTCATTACATTTCTTTTGAGTACAAATACCCCTATCAAAAGCCCAAGGACCTAAGTTTTACATTAATTATCCAAAATTAATTAATTTAATTCCCAACCTTAGGAAAAATTATTTAATTAAAAAAAACCTATCTAGACTCTACTAAAAATCACGAAACTTTGTGTGTTGTCTTGCATGGTCATTTACATCGTTCCTAAACACTAGGTACACAAGAATGACTTCATTAGAACACCTTTCACCACTTTGGAGGATTTATTGCTAGTGGTACTGAAAAACTCAAGGGAGATTAATAAGGCTGGTTAGGCCAAATCAACCTCCTGAGGATAAAAAACACTCAATGAAAGGAACTCCCCTAATGAAGAAATCCTAAGGCAATTGACCTAACTATGACCCATGCAGACCTATTACAATATTAACCCACGTAGGAGTGCGGGAATCCCGCTTACAAAACTATGTGCTGGAGCAAAAATTGCCCTGTAGAACCAAAAGTCTTCGACTTATTTGCATCTGATGATGCATATCTTCATGGTACATGGATTTGACCCCCTAGTTGAATAGGCGGTCAACAGAGCTTTTCCCAACCTACAACTTGTGCGATAATAAGGCCAAAGGGCATGGACAATAACTCATAGTGGCCTTTATGAGTTCGAAAGGCTATCTTGGTAATGTCATCCTCTTTCATAAGTATTTGGTGGTAACCAGAACGAAGATCAATTTTAGTATAGTGAGAACCATTCAATTCATCTAGTATATCATCAATGACATGAATAAGAAACTTATCTTTGATAGTGAGTTTGTTGAGAGCACAAAAGTCAGGACACATGCACCATGTGCCTTATTTTTTTAGGGCCATGATAACAAGAGAAAAATAGGGGCTAGTACTATGGCGGATGACATCCGCGTCGAGCAATTCTTGAACAATTTTCTCAATTTCATTCTTCTGGGTAAAGGGATGACGATATGAGAGGATATTGGGAGGAATACTACCTAGGACTAGAGGAATGGAATGATCATGAACACCACGGGAAGGGGGAAGGCCATGGGGAATGGGAAAAATAGTGGTGTGTTTGGAAAGTATAGATTGGAGGTCATGATGCACAAAGGGTGTCTCAACTGCTTGAATGGCATTGAGTTGGGCAATAATGCTGAAATGGACTTTTTTGAGGAGATTTTCCATTTGATGGGAATTGATGATCTTAGGAGAGCCTGTTATGATGCCTTGAAACTTATACTCCTGTTCGTCCTGTTGAAGCTGCATGGTCAATTCCTTAAAATCCATGAGGATGGGACTGAGATTGCATCACCATTTTGCACCCACCACAATGTCAGAACCACCCATGTCGATAGCGAATAAATGAGATTTCAGGTTGTACTGGCCAATTTGGAGATGCACATTTTCAAAATGCCCCCCACATTTCATGGAACCTCCATTAGTAACCATGATTTGAAAGTTTTTTACTGCATGGATATAGCAATAGGTTTCTTGAGCAATGTGTCGATGAATGAAATTATGAGTGCTACCACTGTCAATTAGGATGATGACCTTTCGGTTTTTAATGTATCCAATTAGCTTGAGGGTTTGGGGAGCAACGAAGCAAGTGGGTGCATTCAAGGAAATGACTGGTTCAACTTCTGGTGGATCATATGTTGGAGTGATAGGAGTTGGCTCGGGTAGCTCGAATACATGAGAAGCCTCGATCTCGTCTCCAACAACATCCATAGAGATGGCCATGAACAACTTTTGTTCCTTACACTTGTGCCCTGGAAAATATTTTTCATCACAATTATAGAAAAGACCTTTGAGTTGGCATTTAAACATTTATGCCTCGGTTAATTTTTGGATATTGAGCGAGGTGGGATGAGGGGGAGGAGTGGACGGGCAAGGGCGCAAACGGAAAGAAGGTTTGCGGTGTTGGGAAAGAACAACCTCTTGAGCTTCCTTAGCACGTTGAGTAGCTTCCAACCATGTTTGGGGGCGAGTCATGAGGACTTGGGATCGGATGTCATACTTGAGGCCACTGATAAAGCATTCCAAGAAAAAAAGTATTAGACATTCCCTTTGTTCTAAAAGTTAACTGTTCAAATGCAACTATAAACTCTTCCATTGTACCTAACTATTTCAATTTCGTCAGACAACCCATGGAGTGTGTATCTGTAATGTCCCCACTTTGGGACATCATCACAGTGCAGAGATTTATGATGACCAAAGTAGCCAGATGGATGTTATAGCGAGTACAGGGGTATTTGAGAGGCATTGTGGGGTCCAACTTGCATTGATGATCATATTCCATCATTATGAGCCATTCCGCATAGGTTGGCTTTGGTTTCATTGCATTCCGACGATTTCCATGATTTTGACTATTTTGAGCTATAAGTTAATTAAAATCACTAAAGTGGTCATTTTGGGTCCATTACTTGGAGGAACCTCTTAGTGTAATAGCTCATTGGAATCAGGAGGAGCAACACTACAGGATGGGATGGCTAGAAGTGACTTTCAGTGGCTAGGGAAGCTACAAGGAGAGATAAGGAGCTTTTTAGAGGTAAAAAAGTTAATTAATTAATTAAAGTGATTTAATTAATTAATTAAATATTAATAAAATGAAAGTCACTTTGGGGGGACAAGGTGAGCCAAAAGTATAAAGGAAAAGAAAGGGCCTCTTCTCATGGATTCATGTATGATCTTATTTTCATATTTGGCTTCTAGCTAGTAAGCCCAGCATTGGGGGTTTTGAGGGTTTTGACTTAACAAACCCTAGAGGACGATTCAGTGGTGAAAGATTCCACCTAGCTTGTCCCAAGCTTGGTCTCGGAGCTGCAATACGCTCCCACGCCATTCTAGTTCTAGATCCACTCAGTTGCAGGAGGATTCCACATCAGTTGTTTGTGCAGATAGAGAGAGGGCACACCAGTTGGGGATTTCCAGCAAGGGGGGTGCACCATTCATTGAGGAAGGATTTGTCCTAGCTGAGGAGAAGGGATTCTGGGAATTCCAGGTATTGGGTTTTCTTTGCAGGTGTCTTGGCATCATTCTTGGTGGTTTCCGTAGTCTTTTAGTGGAGGATCGATTTGTATTGAGAGTGGAATGTTTTCCCAAGAGGAGGGCGCACCATTATTTGGAGGGTAGCTAGATCTAAGGATCTAGCAGGTATTTTGAGGATTTGAGCACTTGGGTTCTCATTGTAGCATCCTGATCTATCATTGTGGAGAGTTTCAGAGCATTTGGAGGCCTCCTTCATCAGGGCCGAATTATCTAGGGCTTCAGCCATCCAGTGGGGTGCACCATTAAGTGGAGGAGTTCATATCTATAGAGGTTGAGAGGGATCTTGGAGATTCGGGCACCTGGGTTGTTCTTACCATCACCCGATCTATTGTTTGGCATCTTTCTGGAGGTGATTGGACATCTTTGGCACTAGGACCGAATTATTGAGGAGCTTCAGTGATCCAGCAGAGCGTGGCATCTTCCAGCAGTGAGGGGTTTGGCACTTGGCATTGGTCTTCATCTCTTATCCAGCCTTTGGAGGCTTATTTTGTATTGTTGGGAGCATTTTGTAGCAGCTCATACTTGTTATCTATTGTCTATCATCTTGGCCATCTGTTGAGCATTCCAGATCGACATCTCCATTGTAGCAGGTTCTTCTATTTTAAGAGTAAAGAAGATTTGAGATGTTTTGGCTTGTCTATCTTATTGCATATGGTTGAGGTATGTTCCATGGTTATCTATTTCTGTTATTTGCTGCATACACACATATAAACACATTTAAACAAATAGATCGGCAAACTGTTTGACGAAATACCACAACCAGAAAAAGTTTTTAAAAGACACCAAAACCGTGATGATCCTTGCATAATGGCTTGGGATCCTTACAGTGGTATCAAAGCTTAGATTCCTGCCAGCCAGTGGGAATTAACACATGCATGCAAAGCCATAGAGGGGTCTTCTATACGGATAGATGGATTTGTTTTACCTTGCTAAAGAGAGTATGATCTGTAAAGGGGAATATTACGCCCTTGGGGAGGAAACTAGGGCTCAATTGACATTCCAACAGTTTTTATCTATAAAAAATCCTAGGTGGAGCAAAGAGGAGGTTATATATTGGGTCAACATAGCAGAGGAAAACAAATCTATGGATATTTTGGACTTTACTAGAAGGATTGTTGATTGTGATGGGGAATATCAAACCCTCAATGAGAATCTCAGAGGTCTAATGACATTCCATCATTTTGTATCCTATAAGAATCCTAGTTGGAGCAAAGATGAGGTTACACATTAGGTCGGCATGGCAGAGGAAAACAGAGCTATGACAATTAGATGGAAGGAAGCACAGAGAAACCCCCCACCCATTAGGAGCACGCAACCTTGCCATAGTTGCAAGGGGTCGTGGGAACCAGATCATAGGTACAGGGGTAAGGATGAGGAGCGGATTATGGAGGCATGTCATGACAATGATGATGAGGTGTGTGAGGATGGAGCATTAGATGTGGATTCAAAGTAGTCGGATGATGACAGTGACTCTTGCACAGAGGCTAATGATAGTGACTCTACCTCAGAGGATAGTGATGATGACTATTGCATAGAGGCTAGTGATGCTTGCACGCTTGAGGAGGATGATGACCCTTGTGTAGTGGATAGGCAATTGGATGGACAGGACGATAGCACCAATGTATCAGCAGACATATCACATACCATTGATGTCTTTACGTTTCAGCAGAGTGGTGACACTAGTGAGGAGTCACACGTGTTAGCACCTAGATCAGATGAGCTCCCTATGAGGGCAGTGACACATTTGTCACCCTTTCAGACACCCATGTTAGCCACATCACATGAGGAGATCAGTGGCATGTCAGATGTGATGGGTGAGCCTATTGTGAGGGTTGCACACCATGGACATGTAGATCCACCGATCCAGGAGGAGCTACAGGGAGTACAGACAGGGGACCTTACACATACAGATCAGCTAGAGGAGATTGAGTCACAGTTATTAGAGACTCCATTAGTTGAGCAGATTGCAAAGGTTGACAGGTTGATGGAGCACTTACTTCCAAGATCGACCTGCATTGATGAGGATGCACTCTTTAGAATTCAGGATGACCATAGCATGTGTCTAGACACAACTATATGGGATCCAGGCGCAGACGATAGTATCAGGATGTGTGCACAAGGGGATACGGCTGCTCATACAGGATACCGTGTGATTCAAGGGGAGATGGCATCTAGTGATGGGATGCAGTGGCATACAGGAGTACCTAGTGGCACAGTAGACAGCAGGAAGATCAACACTTTATCTTCTGCAGAGAGTGTTGTTAGTGATGGCACTAGCAGTGAGAGGCATGAGGGGGTACCCCAGCATGACTATGATCAGGAGTCACACCACTTAGCAGCATAGTTGAGAGTTAGTGAGGCTATGATCATGGAAGCCACTAGACGTATTGATGACATGCATGCAGTGATGGAAAATTACTATTGGAGAGCATCAGTGGCACAGGGTAGCTCAGATGGAGGATTTTCCATGGATGATCTTCACACTCTCCAGGAGAGAGTATCTGTGATGAGGACTGACTACCAGCAGTTGTTGACAGACAGGGATTATCTACTGAGGGTTGGTGAGATGTATCATGAGACTCTGAGGGAGCAGGAGTTCGAGGTAGACCGACTTACTCAGGAGTTGGAGAGCACTCGAGGATTCTTGAGAGGCACACAGCCAGCTCCTCAAGAATCGGAGTCTAGATCAGATGAGTCTCTTGAAGAGATCCATCAGAGATCCACTTCATCTGTCTTAGTGGACACTCAGATGTATCAGTCAGTCACATTGATAGAAGATGTTGATGATCTAGCAGAGGAGTACCAGTTGATGGGGGACACTTCCATTTCCGTCTTAGGAGTGGTTGACCTCCATGTAGAGGTTGATCCAGCAGCACACCCCGGATCTATGATGCGGCATGAGTCTACGAGAGACGACATGAGTATGTCGGAGCATACAGTGATGAGTGATAGCTCACAGAGACATGCCGAGATGTATGATGAGATTCAGAGGGGTATAGTGCCTTGCAGGGAGGAGACACACTTAGGGGAGTATGAAGATGTCACTCATTTGCAACAGCAGATAGTCGTGGGGGATCACCTTCACCATTTCAGCAGCTGCATGAGAGATGAGAGAGGGAGGTTGGTTGACCAGCAGTCAGATGGGTTACTTTCGGTTGTATTGGATGGTTGGGATTCGGTGATGACCACAGGAGAGCATCTATCATGGATACCGATGGACGATTTTCTGGTCGAATCCTTGGGATTGACCAAAGCATGTGACACCTCCCAGTCCTATAGTCATCTACAAATATGTCTGTTATCCTTTTCCGACACATTTATCATTGACAACAGCATGGGGAGGATAGCAGATGAGCATAGAGGGCTTCTTACAGTGATTAGTCTCACACAAGAGCAGTTAGAGGAGATTGGAAGTGATAAACTTCCAAGTTTGCCATGGGACCCAGGAGTCCGTTTTGTTAGCACGATGTTCATGTTGACCCAGGTTGCACCAGAGAGCCACACACTCCACCTTGGTTTGGTTTGGAGTGGGTCTGCAGGTACTTGTTCTATGGGGCAAGACCTTTCCTTCCACTTGATCATCATGATAGGGCATGGAGATGTTTGGATAGGTACTTCTTCTACAAAGATGCCTATACACATACAGTTTCTGGACAGCAGGTCTGGTGGTCACAGGTATTTCAGTTTGAGGATCCAGGAGAGGAGGATTCAGGATGTATGCAGGGGGTAGACAGTCATGGTCAGAGCAGTGCAGTGTCAGCATAAGGATCTGTGACAGAGGTTAGCATGGGATCCAAGGATTGCAAGATTGGGCATTTCAAGGATTCATAGGGGAGAGTGGACTATTATCCCCGATATCTAGGGATAACTAGGAGATCATGTATCGAGGCCCACAGGTCCTAGACATGGAGTACCGAGAGCAGGATTGACCTGAGCATGGCCCTGGAGGGCCCATCCTTCCTCTTTTTCGTCAGACTTGTCCTGTCAGCAGTAGCAGCTTCCATCACCATTGGCTTGGACTTGCATCGGAGAGGACTCTTGCTCCATGAGGTAATTGGTCCAAGGTATCATGGTATGTGTCATTTTTTATCATTATAACCTTCTTATATATGCATTAGGTTCCTTTCATTTCTAATGACTGCTTGGATCTTACA
>ML816538.1:1754-17787 GCA_009831015.1 Picea engelmannii
AACACGGTGAGGCTACGCTCACTTCTTGATATTAAACGAAGACGGATTACATCCTTATATAGGAAAAGACTCTCCCGAGTCGGCTACATGCAAACCAAAAGACAACTAGACAACTGACTCTTAACTCTTCTAACTGGCGCTTACAACACGGGCTTATTACTGGTGCTAACAACTAGCTAACATCTCCATTACTTCCAAGTCTGAACGAACGATCCAAGTAAGTTTCTAAAATTTCTGTTGTTCCTTCAATATTTTCTTCCGTTTTTAAGTTCATATTCTTCAGTATTTCAGATTTCGGACGGTTTACCTTAATCGTAAGGTGTTTAAGTTCATATCCTTCTGTGTTTCACATTTCGGATGGTTTCCCTAAATCTACAGTTGAGAATTTATGTTCTGATTGTTAAGGCGAACCGGCGTTTACTGCACGTAAGTCTTTTTGTTGCACCGAGAAGGTTTTAGACATTCTCTTTAAGTGGTTAATACCACGAAACCAAAGGATCTGTAGAACAACATGTCCCCTGCTTCGGCTCCCGCAAAATCAATCGAGTTCGTGAAAGCACAGCAAAAAACCGACCCACCGACCCACTTCATGCTATGTACAAGGTCCCCATCGGAGGCATTTTCAATGGCAGAGCCAAGCAATTTCAGGTTAAATCTGCTCCTTATTTTGTCCGTTTTGATTAGAACAAGCTACTTTGTTCATGTCTTGTGTGTGAAAGAGCAAAGTAATTGAAATTTTGCGGATACAACTGGTTGAGAAGGATCTTGCTCACGCCATCCCATTATTCTGGGAAGCTATTGATTTCAGAGACAGTATTGACAGCGCATGAATGACATGGCCGTGGTGATGAAGCAGCAGAACCGGCTACTGGAAACCATAGAAGCCATTAAGTCTATCAGACACCTCTCCTCGCGGTAAGCCGAGGAATCTTTTGTGCTTATCGATATCTTCAGGGTATAATCTCAAACAAATCCTATAATTATAAGCACTATATAGTATATACTCTGCTCCCTAACATTTTATGTCTCGATTGCAGAAATGTGGAAAATTGGATGAGCAGATTAGTTTGTTGAAGCTTAAGCTCCGCATGACTCGGCAATGAGCTGCATTCAACGGCAAATCCACAAAAACTGCACGGTCACATGGAAGATTAAGGTTGCCCTAAAGCAAGAAACCACTCGGCTTCTAGTACATAGCAGCATGCATTCCACTTTGAAACATTAGTGAGAGTGTATGGGCAGATATACACTCTAAGATGTATATTTACAGATATCTTCGTTGTGATTTCTGTTAACCTGTTAACCCCTTGGAAAGTCTGTATATCCATCCCGCACGAGCGTTATCAGCAGTGCGTTAATCAACGTAATGAAGGTTCAGGGACGATTTCCTACTCGCAAACATCAACGGTGTTTCAATCATTTGAATTCCTGAAGATTGACACTTGTCTTCACCCGCCTACCCAATCGAAATCTCTTCTAGCATTTGTCACATACCTTATTTCAATTTACCGGTGTTGTAAACCATGTGAAGTTCTCAAATGATCCCACTTACCGGTGTTGTAAACCATGTGAAGTTCTCAAATAACCATGTGAAGTTCTCAAACGATCCCACTTAACGGTGTTGTAAACCATGTGAAGTCTCTCAAATGATCCCACTTTGTTGAAGGTCCTCCAAATTGAACTAAAAAGGAGCAATACTATGTTTAGGTTCAAGTAGCAATCCTTTTATGCTGCAGGTTTGCATAGCTTTTGCGGACTCATTATGAGATTTTCGAAGACACTATATCTGGTTGTTATTGCAATCAAACCTTAGTCACAAGAAGATACAAGTCATCATCCACAAACATTCTTTACAAGAAGATAACAGTGTTCTTCTTCAGTGGAAAGAAGATTACATTGTAGATGAGTATTGGTATCTTTTTATGAATATGGGAAAGAATATTTACATTGTAGATGAGTATGGTATCTTTTTATGAACATGGGAAATAAGATTTCATTGTGGATGAGTACTGGTATTTTCTTCTGAATAGTAAAAAGAAGATTCCAAGATTCCATTGTGGATGAGTATTGATATCTCCTTTAAATTGTTAGCAAGAAGATACCAATACTCATCCACAATGGAATCTTCTTTTTACTCTTCTTTATTCATCCACAATGGAATCTTCTTTCTACTCTTCACAATTGTTCACAAGAAGATACCAATACTCATTCACAATGGAATCTTCTTTTTACTCTTCACAAGAAGATACCAGTACTCATCCACAATGGAATCTTTTTTCTACTCTTTGCAAGAAGATATCAATACTCATCCATAATGGAATCTTCTTTCCATTGTGGATGAGCACTGATATCTTCTTATGAACATGGTTTCATTGCAATAACAATTGGGCATGTTTTCTTCAAAAAAAAAACCTTGTAATCAATTCTTTCTAAAAGCAAGTGCTATTCAAACCCAAAACATTAAAACATTGCTACACATACCTAAACATAGTAGTTAATAAATGGAACAGCCATGAAGTTTGCAAGTAGGTTGTGGTCCCCTCCACCTCCATCACTTTTGATTAACTTCATATTGATTAACCTTGGGATGATAAATGGCCATAGACGATGGACATATGTGTGTGGGATGGGCATAAAGACTCTCTAAAAGGGTACCTGAAAGTACAATGGTGGCATTCTTTCCTAAAGAATGTGACATCCTTACCTTATTCCCCATTTAAATAGTGGACCTTATTCCCCATTTAAGTAGTGGACATTGGGTAAATTAAGTAGATAAATCAAAATCAACCCCAAGAGAGGAAAAATGTCCAGAGAAAAAAAATGTCCACCTTCAAAATGATCAAAATCAACCCTAAGAGAAATGTACAGAGAAAAAAAAAAAATGTCCACCTTCAAAATGACATGTGTCCATGCAATTCAAGTGATTGAATTATATTCTCCATCTTCCAATTCAAGTTTCACTCGGTCCATCATAAATGTGGATTGCCATTTGATCACTTGTTCGAGTGCATCAACTTAGTGGTCTTCAAGGGAACATAATGATGATGTAAAGGCCAAGTTAAATTTGGCTGTATATCAATTTATAATTATAAATTCAATGACTTAAAGCCTAATTGGGTCAAACATGTTTATTAGGTCACTTAAAGCCTAATTGGGTCTCCTGCATTTAGCTCCTTGCTTCATTTGCTTAATCAAGCGGAGCTTATGCTTCAACGAACTAATCTACTCATCAAATCTTCCATATTTCTGTACTAAAATCGCTTAGCTCCTTGCTTCATTTGCTTAATTAAGCGGAGCTTATGCTTCAACGAACTAATCTACTCTCAAATCTTCCATATTTCTGTACTAAAATCGCAGGACATATAATGTTACAGAGCAGAGTATATACTGTGTAGTGCTTATGAATATGGTATTTGATTGAGATTATACCTTAAAGAGATCAATGAGAACATTATCAAGAAGCTCGTGTTCTTGCTTGGAGGTGAGGTGTCTCTGCATTTATAGCTTTCCATATTAAAATATCAATGCTTCGAACTTTCACAAAAAAATACATTAAAGTTAAAATGGACAAAATAAGGAGGAAGTGTTGACCTGATGGCCCGGGATAACGTGAAGCTTCTTGGAGAAAACGGTGAAGATTGGGCGCTAGATGATGAGTTTAAAACATTTAACTGCGAATGTAAGAATGCTAAACATTTAATTGCAATCGTTACTTTGGCAATTAAATGCTTTCCCTGATCATCGGGCGCAATATTTAACGTATCGACAAACCAACCTTTCATCACACTCAGAACTCTGTAAATCTGGACGGACTCTGCATTAAAGTAATCCAATTTCCAAGCGAATTTCTGAAGAATTATGAGAGCCCTCCTCCAGTTGAAGGATTTTCGTGACGAAGAGGCATTGCGGATATGAATGGTACAGAAAATGAGAGATGCAATGAACCTGGACCTTTTTTTCTGTCTGGATGCATTGTTTATCGAAAGAATCTTACCCAAAGACCTTTCAATCAGCGCATCACATCTTATTTTACATTTTCTTCTTTGTTTAACTGTTTTACTTTTTAACTTTAACTTTTTAGTTTTTTTTTTATAATAAATTTTTTAAACTGTAAGAATTTTTTGGATCTGTAAATTTGAATAATTAATTGTGTATAATTTAAATATTTTAAATTTTTTTCAACAAACTGAATCTACTTTATAATTTATACACTAGAAAATAGTAATTTCCATTTTTAAATTCAAAAATCTAATTTATACAATAGAAAATAGTAATTTCTTATTTATGTCATAGAATTTAGAAGAAACATCTTTTTTTAAATGTATCGTGCTTTGTCCATAATAAAGTGTTAATCAGTAGCATATGAAAATGTGGAAGCTGGAACTTGTAGATTCATAGCATATGAGAATGTTGTAACTGGATTCTTAGCAATAGGAACTTCTTTATTGAGACTTGGATCTACAACAAATGACCAGAACTTGTAGATTCATGGCATATGAGAATGTTGTAACTGGATTCTTAGCAATAGGAACTTCTTTATTGAGACTTGGATCTACAACAAATGACCAATAGCATGATCTATAACATTTTTCAATCTGAAAGTTAGATATAGAATATACAAAATTTTCTTAATGCATCAAGATAATTCAGTGCCAAATAACCAGAAAAAAAAGTACTTATGTATAAATATGTCAACTTAGATGAAAAATGAGAAAACGATCAATAATAGGGATAAACATGATTAAAAGGATGAAAAAAAGATGGTAAACAAGATGACAAAATAGAGACAACTCATCTTACCACTATATATAATGCATACATAACAATTTGAGAACCAAGGTTGGATGATTAATTGCAATATAGGGGTAAATAAGGATGACATTTGTACCCTATTCTTTTTGTTATTTATATAAACAAGTTAGAAGTTTTCCTAGAGAATAGAGGGTGTGTGGACATGCACATGGTTGGGCCAGTTATAATTCTCCTCCTATATGTAAAGGACATTGTTCTTTTAGCAAGGAATATTTTTTACCTTGAAAAACTACATCAAATACTCAAATATTTTTATACTAAATCTATGTTGAGTACTGATTAATTAAAAATGGATAATGATAATCAAATCTAGAAATTTGACTTACCCAAAATTTGTTTGAGGAAAGGATTAATAATGAGGATAAACCATAGTTAGCTTACTCAAAATAATGAGAATAAACCATAGTTAACTTACTCAAAATTTATTTGAGGAAAACCATAGTTAACTTACTCAAAATAATGAGAATAAACCATAGTTAACTTACTCAAAATTTGTTTGAGGAAAGGATCAATAATGAGGATAAACCATAGTTGACTTACCCAAAATTTGTTTGAGGAAAGGATCAATAATGAGAATAAACCATAGTAAAAAGGACGCAATAAAACTATAGTAAAAATGATGCGATAAAAGGAAAAATATGGTAAAAAATATGACATAATAGGGACCCATCACCATGTCACTATATACAATGCATGCATAGAAATTTGAGAGCCAACTTTAAAAGAAAAAAATGTTGGACAAAATAAATGAATTGCAATATAGGGGTAAAGTAGGGATGTCATTTGTTCCCTACTCTTTTTTGTTATTTATATAAATAAGTTAGAAGTTTTCTTATAGAATAGAGAACATATATGGTTGGGTTAGTTATAATTCTCCTCCTACATACTAAGGATATTGTTCGTTTAGGGTGTGAAAACATAAGCATATTTAGGCTAGTTATAATTCTCCTCCTATATGCAAAGGATATTGTTCTTCTAGCAAGGAATATTTTTGATCTTGAAAAGAAACATCAAATACTCAAAGATTTTTGGGTTAAGTGAGTATCAATAAAAAAAGGATATTGATAATCAAATCTAGAAATCTCACTTACCCAAAATTTGTTTATGATAACTATATCTTGGAAGAAGTCCCTTCATATAAATATCTTGGAATCAACATCCATATAAGATAAACTGGAATGATAACTTACTGAAAACAAGATTAGTGTGGGTTGAAAAGTGTAGAGAAGTTAAGTTATGGTTTTGAGAAGGAAAAAAAACTCTTTTTTACATCCTTGTTATCCCATTGTTTTTATATGATTGTTTAGTTTGGGGTTATAATATTTCTAGGGAAATTTGGAAGAAAAACAAGCAAATCCAAAAGTGCTTTATAACACACAATCTTAAAACTAAAAGTAGTGTCCTACCCTATACTTGTAGAAGTTGGTCTCCCACCTATGATGAAAAAGGTTATGATAAGTTACTTATTGTACAATTTTGCTAAAATGAAGAAAAAAAGATTTCCTAAACACTTGTAAAAATCACTCAAGGCTAAAGAAAATGTGAACTCGAGATGTTATTTTAGGAGTCCAATACTATGGAGTAGTAAAAAAAAATGTCCTTCACAATATGAACAACATTAATGAATTTGTTGTAAGTAACTTTTAATTGGAAAATGTTGTGACAATAAAAGGAAAAAAAAAAAGTTTGAAGATCAAAATTATGTTTTTTTTTATTCTAGTTTTAAATAAAATTATATATAAAAAAAAGGACTCAATTTTTTTTTTATAAAACTCAAAAATAGAAAATATTTAAAAACTTCATCTAAAATAAAGAATTTAAAGAACGAACAACATTTTTTACTTTTCAAAATTAAATTTCATTTCCTAGATCCTTCTTAATATTTATAAAGTATTAATATATAAAATCCAAAATGAAATTTCATATTAAAGACCATTCCTAATATTTATAAAGTATTAATATATAAAATCATTCCTAATATTTATAAAGTATAAATATACAAAATCCAATAGTTCTATGTTTTGATTATATAAAATTGAGTGAAATTTCAATTTTCTGTTTTTTAAATTATATTCTAAATATATAAATGAATTCCAAATATATAAATAAATTCAGCATGTTAAAAAACTCAAACCCCAAAACTCAATCATTTAAATTTCACAAAATTTCAAATAAATTAAATATATAATATTAAAAAAAAAAACTTAATCATTTAAATTTCACCAAATTTCAAGTAAAATTAAACATATAATATAAAAAAAAACTTATAACGTTTAGATAGCCATGTTATTTAAACTTAAAAACAATATTTGTGGAACTCAATGAACCAACCCTTGTCTTAATCGTAAACTCAACATGTAAAATGAGATGACAGGCTGGCAGCTCGTGTACATGTGCTTTAATTGAAAAGACCGTTGGGCTAAAGATTCATTCGCTAAGCAATGCATCTGGGTGGAATCAGCGCCAGATTCTTTGCATTTCTTATCTGCTCTACCATTTCGTGCATATCCCCAGGTGCCCCTCTCACCAAAATCCTTACACCAGAGTAGGAGGACGCATATGTCTTTGGAAGAACTCCTGCGGCCTCTCTGGGCTTTGCTGGGAATGCTTCCACACATAATCCTGTCTCCGATCCAGATTTCCATAGTTTTCACTCTCAATTCAATTGGGAGTCGAACGATCCAAGTTAGTTTCGGAATTTCTGTTGATCCTTTAATTTTTTTTCCCTTTTTAAGTTCATATTCTTCAGTTTTTCAGATTTCGTACAGTTTCCCTAAACCTTAAGGTGTTTAAGTTCAAATTCTTCTGTGTTTCAGATTTCGGACGGTTTCCCTAAATCTTAAGGTGTTTAAGTTCATATTCTTCTGTGTTTCATATTTCGGACGCTTTCCTGGGAATACTTCCATGCATAATCCTGTCTCGGATCCAGATTTCCAGACTTCTCACTCTCAATTCAATTTGGAGCCGAACGATCCAAGTAAGTTTCGAAAATTTCTGTTGTTCCTTCAATATTTTCTTCCGTTTTTAAGTTCATATTCTTCAGAATTTCAGATTTCGGACGGTTTAACTTAATCGTAAGGTGTTTAAGTTCATATTCTTCCGTGTTTCATGTTTCGGATGGTTTCCCTAAATCTACAGTTGAGAATTTATGTTCTCTGGCCTGGAAATGCAGAGCATAAGGTGACTGATTTCTAATGGCCGACTAATGCAAAGATTGTTAAGGCGAACCGGCGTTTACCGCACGTAAGTTTTTTTTAGCACCGAGAAGGTTTTAGACAATCTCATCCAGTGGTGAATAGACCGCAAAACCAAAGGAAATGGCAGTCGGAGGCGAGTCTTTGCCATTTTCTTAAACCGCACTATCTGTAGAACAACATATCCCCTGCTTTGGCTCCGGCAAAATCAATCGAATTCGTGAAAGCACAGGAAAAAACCGACCCACCGACCCACTTCATGCTATGTACAAGGTCCCCGTCGGAGGCACTTTCTATGGCAGAGCCAAGCAACTTCAGGTTAAGTCTGTTCCTTATTTTGTCCGTTTTGATTAGAGCAAGCTACTTTTTTCATGTCTTGTGTGTGAAAAATCAAAGTAATTGAAATTTTGCGTATACAGTTGGTTGGTTGAGAAGGATCTTGCTCATGCCATCCCATCATTCTGGGAAGCTATTGATTTCAGAGACAGTATTGATAGCGCATTGAATGACAGGCCGTGGTGATGAAGCAGCAGAACCGGTTACTGGAAACCATAGAAGCCATTAAGTCCATCAGACACCTCTCCTCGCAGTAAGTCAAGGAATCTTTTCTGCTTATCTCTTTAGGGTATAATCTCAAACAAATCCTATAATTATAAGCACTGTAGCTCCCTAACATTTTATGTCTCGATTGCAGAAATGTGGAAAATTGGATGAGCAGATTAGTTTGTTGAAGCTTAAGCTCCGCATGACTCGGCAATGAGCTGCATTCAACGACAAATCCACAAAAGCTGCACGGTCACATGGAAGTTTCAGGTTGCCCTAAAGCAATAAACCACAAGGCTTCTGGTACATAGCAGCATGCATTCAACTTTGAAACATTAGTGAGAGTGTATGGGCAGATATACACTCTAAGATGTATATTTACAGATATCTTCGTATTGATTTCTACAGATATCTTCGTTGTGATTTCTGTTAACCTGTTAACCCCTTGGAAAGTCTGTATATCCATCCTGCACGCATCCATCAATAGTCCATGATTATCCATTATCCCAAGCGTTATCAGCAGTGCGTTAATCAACGTAATGAAGGTTCAGGGACGATATCCTACTCGCAAACATCAACGGTGTTCCATTTATTTGAATTTGAAATTTTTGAATTCCTAAAGATTGACACTTGTCTTCACTCACCTACCCAATCTAAATCTCTTCTAGCAGTTGGCACATACCCTATTTCAATGCTACCGGTGTTGTAAACCATGTGAAGTTTCTCAAATGATCCCACTTTGTTGAAGGTCCCCCAAATTGAACTAAAAAGGAGCAATACTATATTTAGGTTCAAGTAGCAATCCTTTTATGCTGCAGGTTTGCATAGCTTTTGCGGACTCACGAAGTTTTCGAAGAGAATATATCTGGCTGTTATTCACAAGAAGATACAAGTGCTCATCCACAAACACTCTTTACAAAAGATACGTTCTTTTTCAATGGAAAGAAATTACATTGTAGATGAGTATTGGTATCTTCTTATGAACATTGGAAAGAAAATTTCATTGTGGATGAGTACTGGTATCTTTTTCTGAATAGTAAAAAGAAGATTTAAGATTCTATTGTGGATGAGTATTGATGGTTTCTTTAAATTGTTTACAAGAAGATATCAATACTCATTCACAATGGAATCTTCTTTCTACTCTTCACAAGAAGATACCAATACTCATCCACAATGGAATCTTTTTTCTACTCTTCACAAGAAGATACCAATACTCATCCATAATGGAATCTTCTTTCCATTGTGGATGAGCACTGGTATCTTCTTGTGAACAATGTTTTGTGGCTGAGCACTGGTATCTTCTTGTAAACATGGTTTCATTGCAATAACAATTGGGCATGCTTTCTTCAAAAAAACCTTGTAATCAATTCTTTCTAATAGCAAGTGCTATTCTAATCCAAAACATTAAAACATTGCTACACATACCTAAACATAGTCATTAATAAATGGAGCAACCCTGAAGTTTGCAAGTAGGTTGTGGTCCCCTCCACCTCCATCATTGTTGATTAACTTCCTATTGATTAACGTTGGGATGATAAATGGCCATAGACCATGGACATATGTGTGGGATGGGCATAAAAACTTTCTAAAAGGGTACCTGAAAGTACAATGGCGACATTCTTCCCTAAAGGATGTGACATCCTTACCTTATTCCCCATTTAAGTAGTGGACATTGGGTACATTGCAAGATATTTGGTGAGACCCACTCATTGATTGAAGTTGTGCTTATAACTTATTATTGAAGCAGATAAATCAAAATCAACCCTAAGAAAGGGAAAATGTCCACCTTCAAGATGACACATATATCATTGTATTGGGTGTCCATGCACTACAACTCATTTAATTATATTCTCCATGTTCCAATTCAAGTTTCACTCGGTCCATCACAAATGTGGGTTGTCATTTGATCACTTGTTCGAGTGSATCTATTGAAAGTGGCTGGAGTAGTGGTCTTYAAGGGAACACAATGATGATGTAACGGCCAAGTTAAATTTGACTATATCAATTTATAATTATAAATTCAATGACTTAAAGCCTAATTCGGTCAAATATGTTTATTAGGTCACATATGTTTATCACATAATTACTTAGTTAACAATGTGAGCAATAGAGATAACGCTACAAGATCTAGTGTGATCTTGCTTATGAGTGAAGTATTGGGCAAAGTCTTTGTGAGAGCCTTTGTTGTAAAGTATTGGGTAGAATCTTTGGGCGGGGTACCACATGTGCATTTGTATTATGCACATTGCATGCTATACATTATAAATTAGCATGTTATACATTTTGTAAATTAGTTGCTGAGTGAGCCCATGTTGTGTATGGATCATTATGTTATTGTATTTATCATCTTAATTTAATGTATTATATTTTTTTTCATACCTTTTGAGTAATAATTGTTTAAATACAAAAATTTAGTTTTTAAAAGAAGATTTCATTTGTTTATGTGGAGAATCAATGTACTTCATTGTAATGTCTTTGTATCATAACACAAATTTAAGTAGGGTAATTGTGTGTTGAAATAATTTTGTATCTAAGCATGTGTTAGAGTAGTGTAGCATAGGTGAGTTATGAGGTGGATCAAAATTTTATTTCAAGACACTGTGTGAAGTATTGTCGATTGATTAAAGAGTTAATAATAAAAAAGGAAAAAACAAAAACAAATTAAAGATTGACTTATAGTTTAATATCCATTTTCTAGTTTGTATTAAAGACATTGATCCGTAGACTATAGAGCATTCTCAAATTAGAACTAGATGGATTGTAATGAAATTAATGGTTTTTATAAAGTTCAGATATCCTAAAGAATAATTAAGTTATAGTTCTCGACGATCATCATAAACATGCTTTTGTTGATGATTGCAGCTATGTGAGACATTCTCCAGCTTACAAACCCGTGAGATGTGGATCATTCTAGCCATGTGAGTCTTTCTCTCAACTTACAAACCTGAGAGAAAGCCCCTAAGAAGGGTACGTGGTTCCTGCCTGAGACAGAGATGGAACGTAGAGATGACCTCTTCCATTCACAGAGTTGAGAAGAAATCCAGATGATTATCCAGTGGGAAAGGTGATCTGTTGAGTTAGACGTGCCTATGGCTGAGCACAAGGTGAATGTGTGAAATCCCAAAGTGTTGGGTGCATCATCATGTGAACATAAATGAAGTTGATGTATTAGTCTCCTCTGAGCAAGCAGAGTTGACGAGAAAAACCCAGATGATTCTCCTGTGTGAGTCAGTGAGAAAGAAGATCTGTAGAGTGGATGTGCCTGTGGACGAGCACATGTGAACGTGTGAAGATCTGGTTCTTTTGTGTAATGCAATGAGCCAAAGATATGCCATCCCTATGGACGTGCCCCTAGTGGATGAGCACTAGTGGGTGTATCAGATCCCTTGTTATATATTGTTCAAGAGTCAGACCTGCCTATAACCCTAATTGTTATGTAAAGGGTACAAGTCGACCCCACCTTAATGTGATTAGTAATAAATGTAAAAGATAATTAATCTGGTTAATATTAATTATATTATAAGCTAGTGAGGTCGGCCATGTTGTGCCAATAGACACTTTTGTTGACATGTTCAGTTTAGTATAAGTAAATGTAGATTCTCCATTGTGAAATCATATCTTCCATGTGAGTTTGGAAATTTCAGCAAGTACACTATCTTAGGATAAGTGCACACCTCTCTTGGGCACTAGTATTCTAGGGTTTGAGCACCCTCTTGTGTGCTAGGGTTTATCTTGGTGGTGAAGGTCTTTCTCTTGAAGAATATAGAAAAGTATTTGGCTGGGTTTTCTTCCCTTGTTGAGAAGGGTTTCCTAGGATACTTCTTGTGTTCTTGTGCAAGGTGTTTCTTCTTGTGATCTTGGTTGCTGCAACATTATTGTTTATGGTTAAGTGAAATGATAAAAATGGAATGAACTTCATGCTTAACCTAGCTTACGAAAAATCAACATGGTATCATAGGTCCCGAAGAACCCATTGCACAAGCTACAAGCTTTTACTAGTCATCCCTCCTCTTCAGCAGAACCGTACAACCCTCCTAGGGTTTCTAGAAAATCCATACGACCCTCTCCTCTTGAGTGTTTTAGCACTTGGAACTTGGACGTTGGGGATAAAATTACCATAGGAGTGTACGGCCTCCTTCAACGCACCTCCAACAAGCTTCATATTGCATTTTCGAGCATTTTGACTTTTTGGCCCTAGGGATTCTAGGGTTTCGCTAATTTATGCAGAAACTTCATAATTAAGGTTTCTGAAATTCCTTGAAGGACCTCTTCAACTCACCCGTGTTCTCTTATCTTTCAAAGGCTTATTGTTGGCAGTCATAAGTCCAACTAAACTTAAAAGAGCTAGCCTAGCCTAGCCGTTAGGTTTACTAGCCAATTTGACAAGGGTTTGAGAAGAATAAAAAAATGAGAAAAATCATAATGAAGGGAAAACTTGATGATTCAAGCAAACTTCGTTCCAGGAAAACAAGACCTCAAAGAAATGAAGAAATCAACTTATCAACACCCTCAAGTATGCACTTGTATATATATTATTTGTATCATTGTCATGAGGGAAATTGCAGGACGAAGGAACCTTTTGTTGAATTCATGGATCCAGAGGAATCTTAGTGCATTCAAAGGAATGACACATTGGAAGTGAAGATTCCGAGTTTGATTGTTGTAATTGTCATTCTTCTAAACTATATTTCTAAATTTTGCTACAAGTAGGTGTTGTAGATGGGACAAAAATCCTTAAATTGTTTTGATTCTAGAGATGTACTCATTATTCTCCTTTAGGAGATATTATTGTTTTGGTTCATCTTGTTTTCTTGTTCCGGACAAGTTAAGAACAAATGAAGATGCCTATCCTTCAGAGGGAGTCAAAACTATTTGAGAAAGAGGAAGAATAGAACCATCATTGAGACAACCAGTGCAATAATGCATGATCAAAATCCTTCTAGGATTCCATGGGAAGAAGAATGCATGACACAATATATGTTCAAAAAAAGAGTCTTCACTAGATTTTGAAAAACATAACTCCCAAAGAAGTATTCACCGAAATGAAGCCTGAGATTGAACACTTCAGGTTATTTGGCTGTCCAGTGTATTTTCATGTACCCAAAGAGAAAAAATCCAAGTTAGATCCTTTAGAAAGAAAGGATATAGTGAATCTTCAAAAAAATCCTTGGTCAGAGACAAATTGAGACAATCAGAGACGTTGTCCTTGAAGAAGAGATAGTCTTTCAAAGACCCAGAGAATCTCAGATGGAGATTGACAATAAGACAATACCTTCTCCCCCTTGGATAGTTTATAGGGAGAAATACATTAATCCAGTTGTTCTCGTTGATATGTTCAGAGATATTGCAATAGGGTATAAAAGGCCTACCTAGACTCACACTACAAGAGGCAAAGAAACATACAAGCCTCTCAAGGCACATCTCGAGAAAGAAAAAGATATGTTCAAGCTGTCATTCAGTCCTGAGCCACTTCATTAATGCTAAGACTCCTTGTCTTAGAGAAACAACAGAAGAATAGGTATGGAAAGATGCCATAACAGAAGAATACCAATATATCTTAAAGAATGATGTATAAGATATTATTTAGGGACCAGGAGGGAAGTTTGTGGTAAATTCCAAGTGGATCTATAAGATCAAGCATGTAGCTGATGGAAGTGTCAAGAAATACAAAATGAGATCTATAGACAAAGATTTCTCACAAACATAGGGATTAGTCTATGATGAAACACTTGATCTAGTAAACTCGATACATTTCCATCTGTACTACCATCCATGAGTCAGAAACTATATCAGATAGATAGATTCTTGATGAGTTTGGATTTCATCAAGAAAGTTGTTGATCCAAATCTATATTATTATGGTGTTGGTGATGAGAGCTTGATTTTGATGACTTATTCAGAAAGCCTTGTTGTTGGATACAAGTAATCCTTGATTTATGAATTCAAGATGAAGAACCTAAGTATGATGCACTACTTCTTGGGACAAGAAGTATGACAGAGGACCGATGATATTTTCCCGAGTCAAGGAAAATATACAGTGAAAATATTAAAGGAGTTCAATATGACAAGAATGAAAAATCCACCGTGATGGATTTAAAGAAAAAGATCGATGATGATTCATACGAGATTGATCTGAAACTGATTAGATCAATGATGTATTTGGTTAACACCAGACTTGATTCATGCCACGCAGTGAGTGTTCTTAGTCATTTCATGAGTCAACTGAGTCAGTCTCACTAGACAAAACATGTATTGAGATATGTACGAGGCACAGTTGGATATAGCTTGAGATATGCCTTCAGTCTGAAACTGAGTTTGCAGGATATGTCGATTCAGATTGAGCAGAAAGTACAATGGACCAGAAGAGAACATTCAGTCAATGTTCTACCATGAAGTTTTTCATGGTTTCCTGATGAAGAAGAAACAAAATCTATGTGGCCTTGAATACCACAGAAGCAGAGTATGTGCCATTGAGTATGCGAAGCAGTATGACCTCACAAGCTTCTGATAGATCTACTTGATCATGAGATGGATCCTATGATGATAACCAAGAGCCGTGTATAAAATATCCTTGAGAACCTAGTGTTTCCTGATGGATCGAAACACAATGAGATGAAATATTCTTATATCATAGATATGATACAGAGTAAAATCATACACATGTAGTAACTTCCTACACATGAGCAGATTGCAGACATCTTCACCAAACCAACTTGGTGAAGAATGCCTTCCTAGTTGAGAGGGAGTATTGATGACTCTAGTTAAGACAAAATTGAGAGTACATCCGAGTAAGACTTGGCATGATGAAGAATGCCTCCCTAGCTGAGAGGGAGTGTTGATGATTGCATCTATGTGAGACATTCTCCAGCTTAAAAACCTGTGAGATGTATATCATTACAACTATGTGAGTCTTTCTCTCATCTTACAAACCTGAGAGAAATACCCTAAGAAGGGTATGTGGTTCATGCCTTAGACATAGCTGAAATGTAGAGATGACCTCCATTCAGAGAGTTGAGAAGAACTCCAAATGATTATACAGTGGGAAAGGCGATCTGTTGAGCTAGACGTGCCTGTGGCTGAGCACAAGGTGAACGTGTGAAATCCCAAAGTGTTGGGTGCATCGTCATGTGAACATAAATGAAGATGATGTATTAGCCTCCTCTGAGAAAGAAGAGTTGACGAGAAAACTCCAGATGATTTTCCTATGTGAGGCAGTGGGAAAGAAGATCTGTAGAGTGGACGTGCCTGTGGATGAGCACAAGTGAACGTGTGAAGATCTGGTTCTTCTATGTAATGCAGTAAGCCAGAGATATGACATCCCTATGGATGTTCCCCTAGTGGATGAGCACTAGTGGGTGTATCAGATCCCTTGCTATATATTGTTCAAGAGTCAGACCTGCCTGTAACCCTAATTGTTATGTAAAGGGTACAGGTCGGTCCCACCTTAATGTGATTAGTAATAAATGTAAAAGATAATTAATATGG
>ML816538.1:49028-64415 GCA_009831015.1 Picea engelmannii
TTTGAATAGAAAGAGTTCTTACTTGTTTCCCAAAATTCCTTGGGAATCGTATCAGTTGGTGCATGGTTGATAGATAGTGGAGCCACATGTCATATGACATGAGAAAAATAGGTGTTTGAGAGCTTCATAGAGTTTCAATCAGATATGCATGTGGAGCTTGGTATGGGGACCAAACATGCAGTGAAGGAATTTGGAACAGTTCCATTCTAGTTGGAGTCAGGAGGCACATTGAGAGTGTTGAATGTACTATGGGTGCCAGAACTCAAGAGGATTGTGATCTCAATTTCAATAATTAAGAAGAAGGGATTTGACATAGAGTTCCAATATTGAAAGTTGTTTATCAATCACAGAGGATCTAGCTCAGACAAATCAACTGTATTTGGAGTTAGAGAGAGAAACGTATTAGGATAGATGGTTAGCCTATGCGAGTAGTGGTAATCAACAGAGTGACAAAGAACAAGGTAGATAGCTTCAAAATTTGAGAAACTCAGAGGGAGTCAACATTTAGGTTCAGGTGGGAAGGAGCATCCTTCCAAGACTATCAAGGAGTCATTGTAATATATGGCCATGGAATATTCTCAAGAGAAGGAGGCTTCTAGGAGCATGTTGAGAGGAAGTGAGTCTTCAGAGATAGGTTAGATCATGATGGTAGGCATAGATTCTATGTCAGAGGGAGTAGCCAATTAGGTGGATTGGAGAGAAGGCATGGTAGCAGATATGGTAGTGAATATAGATCCAACTATAGGGTGGATAAGTACCTTCCTCACTAAGAGGTAGTGTTGGTGTTAGTGGTAGCATCAAACATATACTTCCGCATTGGTATGCATTGATACGGATTATTTTCGACACAAAATGAGAACGAAGATATAATAAATAAATGCATAGAGATATCACAGATATCCAATAATATAACATAAATGTATCAGATATGCAACCATAAACACATAGATACAATAATACATGATTTATATTAATGAAATAAATGTAAAGAGATTGTACAAATACAGAGTGAAAGACTCGCTAGAATGGTGGCAACTTATCTCTGAGAAGAGATGTGATGGCTACTCGCATTCACAAGAAGATGATTACAATGAGGCTCTGAAGGCCTTTTTACAATAAATAGGAATGTAAAAAACCCTAGACATCCAAAAACCTAACCCTAGGAGATGAAGCGTCAAAAGTCATGTGGGGCCCGTTTGGGTAAGTCAGTGCATCAACTTCCCAGGGTCGTAACTTTTGCATACGATCTTTGTTTGACACATATGATACATCGTTAGAAATATATATCCGAGGACTATGAATACTGACAAAAAATATCATGGTTTGGAATGAAATAATATTCATCGGAGTTTGATGCCTCAAAACGACTCTGGAAGTTTAGGACCCGAAAAACTGCCAAAAATAG
The DNA here is from genome assembly GCA_009831015.1 of Picea engelmannii. Classification (NCBI taxonomy): domain Eukaryota; kingdom Viridiplantae; phylum Streptophyta; class Pinopsida; order Pinales; family Pinaceae; genus Picea; species Picea engelmannii. The sequence goes on from ML816538.1 coordinate 50,434, forward strand.
TAAATTGCCAAAATTGCCAGAAAACTGTTTTGAGTGAGTTGGAAAAGGTGGGTGGCCACCAATATCCACCTGGATCAATCCTCCCTACTTAGGAAGCAATGTTCTCCATTGCATTGATTTCCCGAGGGAGAGAGGGAAGCATTTGCTGAATCTGAATCTTGGTGAGCTACTTGCCTTGTTGTAGACGTCGCGCTGCTCAGTTTGTGGAAGGATGTAATGAACCTGTTGAGGCTGAGTTTGTTCAACAAGTCGAGATACATGAGAGGACTATGTGAAAAAATAATCTTTTCACTTTTCTACAACCTTGTCGACCTGCTTCTGTTGGATAAAAGGTGCTTGGGGAAAGACTGTAGTGGTTGTAGTGTCCTTTTGTTCCCCTTTTGAACAGATTGTGAAGAAGATGAATTTTGTAGTATGAGATACTACCTTGCAACATTGTTTAGGTGGAACAATAGTCAAGACTACCTCTAGTATTTTGTAGATATTACCCCCCATGGAAACAAAGACACTGCGGGGTTGAGACTCATAAACAACATGGCGCTTCCACATATATGGTTGGCACAAGAGAACATCACAGACATCTAGTGGGCCAAAATCAGATAATACCTCATCCTTGAAGGGTTGGATGTCGTATGACAATCGAAATTGTTAGCTGACACAAATATATCGTCCCTGGCGAAGCCACCTGATGTTGTATGGATGTGGGTGTGGTGTTGTCGACAATCCCAACTATTTGATGACCTCTGTTGAGATGAGGTTCTTATGGCTTTCGCTATTAACAATAAAATTCAGCGGGGTCCCCTTCACCCACATTTGTGTATGAAAAAGGCACTCCCCCTCTTCAGGATCTATTGGGTCTTCTGGTTGAATTGCTGCATTTGCGACAATAGCAATGGGGTCTTCATCGATGATCTGTATTTTACCAGTATTTTTAGAGTCGTATTTTGAATTAGGGTTTGACTCCTTGTATTTGATCTTGGCCACCAATGACTGTTTTGAGCGACATTCATCGGTGTTGTGCCAGGGGATTTTTTGGAAATCACACCATTTTTCGATGTCCTTATTTGTCTTCCCGTGACCCTTCTTTTCCTGTGGCTTGGACTAGTTTTCAGGAGATTGTTTGTTAGGGCCATCTTTATCATACTTTGGTTGTTGCAGATTTGCAGACCCAAACTCCTATTTGTTCTGGTGCTTAAATTTATGCTCGATTTTAACAACATATCAATAAGCAACATTGAGTTATGAGGTGTCTAGAAAATCCATTTCAGTTTGGATGTATCTGTGTAGAGCCCCACGATATTTCAGAACTAAATGTCATTTGGAGTCTTTGATACCCAGCTTGGTGTGCAAGGTGTGGAAGATATTGGTGAACTACGAAACTACTTGGCCCCTCTCTTTCCACAGTGTGGTCCATCTCACGTACTGGTCCTCATAGTTTCCAAAAGGGTAATAAGGTTCCTTTACCACATCCACAAAAAAATCCGAAGTGGGCTTGACCCCATATATTCCAGACTCTTTTGTGGAACTTTTCTCCCAGTAAGTTTTCCACCAATGTTTGAAACGGGGAAGAGCTTTAAGGAGTGCGAAGGTGATATTTTCCCTGCCAAAAAAATTATGAACAGAGAAATAACCTTCTAATAGATTTAACCATTTTTCTAAGGCATCCGCATCTATCTGACCTTCAAATATGGGAATATCAAAATTAACCTGTACCTTGAAAGGAGAGGTGATTCCAAAGTGGCTATTTGATGAATATGCGCATGTTTCTATCGGGAGGCGTTGAAGGATGTGGGAAAAATTCTCCATCATTTCGTCCCTCTGTCACATGAGATCTTGCTCAAGAAACGGATTGATAGGATCGTCTGCTCCGTCATTTTTCTTTTCTGCCACCATGGAGGATTTGTTGGGTGTACGAGAGTGATTGTATTCAAGAGAGACAAGAATGAGACCCAAATTGCTATACTCGGACCTCGTCGGGGACATGCATTGAAAAATGATCAAGAGCAACCTCCTCTGATACCATTGATCCAAATTATTTTCGGCATGAAATGAGAGTGGAGATATAATAAAGAAATGCACAGAGATATCGCGAATATCCAATAATATAACAAAAATGTATCATAGATGCAACCATAAACATAGGGATTCAGTAATACATGATTTATATTAATGAAATAAATGTACAGAGACTGTAAACATACAGAGTGAAAATACTCGCTAGAATGGTGGCAGTTTATCTCTGAGAAGAGATGTGTCAGCTACTCGCATTCGCAATAAGATGATTACAATGAGGCTTTGAAGGCATTTTTACAATAAAAAATAATTTTAAAAACCCTAGACATCCAAAAACCTAAACCTAGGAGATGAAGCGCCAAAAGTTATGTGGGCCCCATTTGGGTAAGTCAGTACATCAACTTCCCAGGGTCGTAACTTTTGCATATGATATTTGTTTGACACATATGATACATCGTTAGAAAGGTCTATTTGAGGACTACAAATGAAAACAATGAATATCATGGTTTGGAATGAAATAATAGTCTTCAGAGTTTTATGCCCAAAAAAAATCGTTTAGGGCCTCAAAATGGCTCTGGAAGTTCAGGACCCGAAAAACTACCAAAAATAGTAAATTGCCAAAATTGCCAGAAAATTGTTTTGAGTGAGTTGGAAAGGTGGGTGGCCACCGTTATCCACCCGGATCATGTGTCTAGCATGTGGAAGTCATCGAGAACCTTATATCCTTGAGTTTACTTTAGTTAAAAGGATTTAATTAAAGTAAAAGTGTTTTTATTAATTAATTAAGTTATTTTAGAAAATGCTAAAAGTTAGCATGCATGCAATCTTAACATGTAATCTAAATCTCAAGTTATATTAGAAATAGACTGTAAATCATGATTATAAAAGAAAGGCTAGGGTGAAGGAGGAAGAAATTTGTGTTGATGGAGTTGACACAGTCGGGACTTGTGTTAGATACACTTGTGAGATACTTTGAGAGGAAGTCACTTTGGTGAGAGACCAAGGTTGAGGATAACAAATAAGTACTTTTTATTACATTAGAGTGAGGAAATATCACAGGTTGGGTGAAGATATTTAATCCAAGTGTTTATGTAGAGAGGGTTGGATCACAAAGGAACCTGATTCAATATCTTGGATAGGTGGAGAAGGAATTCCATCTAGATATCATACATGTCAATGAGAAGAGAGAGAATAGGCAGTTGCAGGTGGGTTTCAGAGGATTGAATCCATAGGAAAGGGGAGCATCGTACAAAAGTGTTTGTACGGTTTTTTAGTACATGTACATGATTCACAGTGGAGACAATCGTGTACGTGGGTCAGATGAAGTTGAATCACATATATCTCAAAAATCATGATGTTCAGGGGTCATACTACATAGAATACTTGGCAAGGTTTGTTTGTAGTTGTATTTCTCTCAATGGGACATTTTCCCTGTTACGGGAGCCCTGATTTGACCTTAATAAAATCATATTAGGAATGGTTTTCCCTCATGTTACACATTATTTTTGTCATCTTAGTGATCCATTGACAACATGTGTGCATGTTCCCAAAAGAGCTTGTCTTCATGAGGAAAGTGACTAACTTTATCTTTTCAAAAACCCTGTTAAGGAAGGTCATTGCAGGTTGCATCATAACTAGGGTGCGGCGATGCCTCGTCATCGCACTCTTCCCTAAAACTGGTTTGTGATGTCTCTGCAGGCTGCTCTACAACTAGGGTGTGACGATGTCAAAAGGCTAGGAAAAAGTCGAGCTTCACAAAAGTTCTAGAAGGGGATATTCTAGAAGATGAGGTGGCATCCATATGGTTGGGATCCTACTCGCTTCTATGATTTGGTGGGATCATCCTAATCTCTTTAACCATCTCTCTTTCCCCTATATAAGGAGGGATTTCTCATGGAAAATGTTAAGAAAGAAAGTAAGATGATTGAGGGTTAAATTGGCTAAGATTGTATGGAGAATTCTGCATTGGATCATTCTTGAGAGCTTCATTTCAGTTCATCAAGTTATTATGGATCTTCTTCATTCAATATTGGAGCAAGTGTGTGTGTTGGAGAAGAGGGTCATCAGAAGAGAACCTTGCAATATTAAGGATTTGGTTGTAATCTCCACTTTCAATTTAATATAATACAATGATATGTTTCTTTTCCATAAAACTCATCTCGTTTTATTGTATGATTCCTTGATCACATACATAGGTTCTCTTTGAGTATGCTATATTTCTTTCACATTGGTTTTCTTGTGTTCTCTTGCAGATCCAATATCACAGGAGCACTGGAGTGGAGCTAGGATGACAACGGAAAGAGGAAGCGATATTTAAACGGTATGTTGCCCATCTCTTGCTAGATAGTAAACTAAATGATTAGAGCGTAGGGAAAGCATCATGTTTTGTTCTATTTTGTTCTAGATCTTGGTGGATCTAGGGAGATTTGTTTATGTCTGCATTTATCAATAAGTCCCATAAAAAAATTGGTGACCATACTGGCGATGCGACCTCCTTTCAATTTTTTTCTTCCCATTTTCCTTTAGCCTGACTTCCTTTGATAATTTTCATTCTCTGAGTCTGTGGGTGATCCGTCCAAACTCCCTGGGTTTAGAAGTTCCTTTAGATTTTTTGTCTTTCTTCCAAAATTTTCAAATTTATAGAGATTGTCGCACTATACCTTACTAACAGCCTGCGATGACCTTGAGACGTTGCCCTCTTCTTATCCAATCTAGTGAGATGACGTTGCACTTTGCTTCACCGGTGGCTTGTGATGACCCTTGCTCGTTGCACTGTGTCCCATGCCTAGCCTGCGACGACTCCTATAGGTTTTGATTGAGTGAGTCATTCTTTGTGTTACGACCCAAATTTTGTCTTAGAAGGCTGGGGTGAACTTCCTATGCCCATGTTTGATTGATTCCTACATTTAAATCTTGCTTGTGATTGGTTTTTAGTGATTGCAAGTCTTCCTTTGCATTTTGCAAGTTTTTTTATTTTGCTCATTGTCACAAGGATATAATCTCGGATCTTAATCCAGGTGCTTGTTTGAAAAAACATCTTTGGTTTGTATTGAGTTTTGGATTCATTTTTTTTTTCAGATTGTTTGTTGATTAAGAAACATTTTTGCTTGCTTATGTCAAGAGTTTTTCTTGTCTTTTTCGTTTTTGTCTACATTATGAATTTGATTTGGGAATTGTGTTGAGAATGTCTTGATTTTCCTAGATTACGTCTTCCTTATGTTATCACATCTTTGATTTTGTCTTGGAAAGGAAGAATTGAATTCATTTATTCTTTTACTAATCTCTTATAAGAAAATTTTTACATTCGAAATATTTATAAAGAGAAAAAATTGGAAAATTTGTAGTTCATGATTGTTTGGAATTGTGTTCATTTGGAATTAAGAAATTGCAATTGGTAGCTTGTTGTACTTCAAAAGAAATACCTTCTCCCTAATATAACTAGAGTTCATTGAATTGAAAATTGGACATTCATCTCTTTTTGCATGTTATTGGGTCCAGGTCACAACATCAATAGTTTCATTTCTGTCTCCTTTTTGAGTAAGCAACAACCTCTAAAACACAACGTAAATTTAAAATTTATTAGTAACTTTTGTTTTCTAGGGATATTTTTAACCAACATTAGCTAGGATAGTGATTTGGAATAGGTTGTAAGGAACACTCTCCAAAGCATCAAAGCACACAATAGTATCTTGTGGTAGGGAGAATTCAAATCCAATTGCTACATTTTGTCCTGGGAAGCCCTTCTCACACAAGGGTCAAACCTCAGGTCACATTAAGACTGGCAGAGTTACTCACCCTTCTTTGTTGGTCTTGGTGTAGAGATTGTGCATTTTATGGGGGTCACTTGAAGGTATACCCACAATTATGAGTGGAAGCCTTTCGAGTTGATTTTGGGCTAGATACCTTACCTTTGTGCGTGGATCAGACTGTCAACTGTCTCCCCAAGAATTATTGTTGTAGTTGGTAACCTTAGTAGCCTATCTTTTTAGGGTCTTTACATGAAGTGACTGTAAAGGGGCAAGTATTCACGGTACCTGTAATTGACGTTGTCCAAACTCACTCGGGCTCCTTAGAGGGTATACCCACGATTATGTGTGGGAGCTTGCACCAAGGTGTAAGTCCATTAAGTAGGCCATCAACGTAAATTTTCCACCCGCTTATCCCAACCCCTTCTTGTCTTGATTTCGCGACGTTGGATTTCATCACCAACTAGTGACTTAGAAATAAGAAGGTTTGTTTGCTTGGATTGATTCCTAAATTTTATTAGTGAGTGTTGTTTGTTTCCTCTAGTCGACCATAGATTTTCTTCATTCTCTACTCGGCTCAAGCAACATTGGCCTTCACCGTTCATGTAGGATGCAAGGGCTACCCTTGGAAGATCCAAAAGGTTAACAACCCTTGCCTCCTAACTCACCAGAAGGATCTCCAGAGGGAGTAGTCAACAACAAGGTAGCTTGTGAAGTTGGAAGCACACACTCTTTAGAAGGATTTTGAATTGTTTCATATTATTTAGAGGTGTTCAGACTCCCCCCTCTTTGACCAAACGTGCATATACTTCGAATGAAATCGTCTGGAGAAATTGTTATTGTTGATAATACTAAAATACCTACCGGACCTAATGAAGGATGTGGAGTAGAGGATCCAATTTTTCATAGTGAATCATTGAGGACCATGGCTCACACTGCTGGAACTTCCATTCCTAGTTCCATCCCTTTGACAATGCGTGACCTTTATGGTAACCTAGGAGCGAGTCCTGATCAACTTAACGCATCACAAGTGCATGGTACGTTTGTTACCTATACGATACCCTTAGACCATTTTACTGGTACTACCAGTAGTGTCACTACCATTTCAGACCAATTGGTGATTGGTTCTCACTTGATTCCTACTCTTCAGATGACTCATTCTACTATGGTTCCACAAGATACCACGATTCCTATCGAAAATGTGGTTATCTACCAAGCTCCAATTGGGACACCACTCCCACCTAGACCAAATGCATCGCTTCCCCCTGAGTATAGAGCTTTGAATACTTCCACTGTTATCCCTACCCAGGTTCCATCCGAAGGTTCTGGAATTTTCATTCCTCCTGGGTATAACATTGTTGTTGGTTTTGTTCCTACACCTGCCCAGGTTCTCTCTGGAGGGTCTTATGTTCCTCCTCCATCTTTGCTTGGAGGATCTGGCCCTAATGTCTCCAATCCACTTGGAGGCACTAGTATTTCTATCACTTTTGGTTTCTAGATTCCTGTTGGAGGTCAACCTCAAGCTGGGGGACAACCTTAATTTGGGGGGAAAACTCAGATTGGGGCACAACCTCAACTTGGGGGGAAACCTCAATTTGGGGGACAACCTCAAATTGGGGCACAACCTCAACTTGGGGGGAAACCTCAGATTGGGGCACAACCTCAACTTGGGGGGAAACCTCAATTTGGGGGACAACCTCAGATTGGGGAACAAACTCAACTTGGGGGGAAACCTCAGGTTGGAGTCCATAATCCACTATATGGACATAACACACCTGTGGTACCATATCTACCTTGAAATCTTCCTTTCCAAGGAAATACACAACCGTCTGGGGGACAACATCCTCAAGTTAACTCTTATGTACCCCCTAACCTCAGTCAACTATATCTAGTTTCTTTGAATCCCACTTGGGGTCCAAACGTTCAACCTAGTGTTCCTCTTCAAGGGAACCCTCCTAATCAATCCAACCCTATGGGCTATGTGCCTCAAAATCCTCCGCAACCGAATCTGTCAAGACTGTATCCTTATTTGTAGACTTCTTATGGTCCTACTGGTATACCTACGGGGCTTCCCCCTCAAAATTACCAGTTTCCACAAGTGAACCGACAATTTCCTTTCCTGGCCACTTTGGATTTACTTGATTTGTCTAGGATTTTGAATGATCCTATCTTACATTCTCCTTACTGGCCCGTCATACTAGCTAAGTTACCGTCCAAGATTCCTAAATTCGGTGGTCAAGCAGGAGAAGATCCTAATAATTATGTTATGACTGTGATGAGATAGTTCTTTCAGATTCATGTTATGACTTTTCATCTGTGGTGTTCATCCAACTCCTTGATGGATGACTCCATCAGATTATGACTTTTCCAATGGACTCTCACGGGTTCAACAACAAAATGGTACATCGAGTTACCACAAGGTTTCTTCAATGACTTTAAAACCCTAGCCATGGCCTTTTTGACACATTACCAGTTGCCAATTCTATACGAGATAGGCACCGAAACTATGATTTCTTTCAAGCAATACTCATCCACTCATATTTCTGATCACATCGATGAGTGGAGGAGGATAAGACATCTAATCAAAGTTCCCCTTCCTGATCAACTATTGGCCGAGTGGTTTACCAAATAACTCATTGGACCTATCGCTCATGATGTCTCCATGGGTGGTGTTTTCACTGAAGAGAAGGCAATTAGTCGTGCTCAGTATCTCGATCTCATTTATTCGCAAACGGGAACACTTTACGATTTGATCCCTGACGCTCCTTGTCCTGCCACAAACCCTACCCCAAAACCTCCCGCAACTTCTCATACTGCTGATGGTGTGATTGGAACCTTCCACGCTCAGACCCAGTCGGTGCAAGCCGTTCACACAAATCCCAAATATAATAATTCTAATGCTAACTCCTACTCCTACTCCTTCCATCAGTAAGACTGTCGAAGTTAATTATGTTCAATCTGCACCTACTGGAAAGACTCAAAATAAAAAGAAAGGGAAGGGTAAGAACAAGGAGGAAAATAATAATAATCCACAATCTGATAAAGCCAAAATGAAAACCACCGACGAGAAAGACAAATGTAAGCCTCATTACCCTTGCTTGATTTGTGGTGACGATCATTACATGAAAGATTGTCCAAGACACGCTGAGGTTACTAAGTTCCTCCAAGGGAGAGAAAAACCTCCTACACCCACCGTGTTGTCACAACCTTTCCCTTCTTAGCAGCAAGCCCAACTGGTCATTCATGACCAAGCTACCTCTTCTACCTATTCTTATGTCCTTATGTGTACCGGTGATTATAAAAAGAACAAAGTTGCAGTCGCAACTCGAGCCAAAGATTACTCTCTGTTAAAAGAGAAAGTTGATGATATACAACCTTCGTTGGTTCAACCTTCTCCTTCTTCAAATTCACCTCCAAACGGTCCTCTTCATCTCAAAAGACCAGGTCTTGATACAATCCTTCGCCCTCCTCCTAGGGGCATTGTTCGAAAGTCTGCGTTCAATCCTCATGCACATGTTGCACAAAACTATAGTATTGTAGAAGACCTTGTGCAAGCACCCTCTGCCATGTCATCTCTCGAAGTCCTTCAAAGTTGTCCTGCTCAATGGAAGGCATTGTTAAAGGCCATCGGTGGAATTGATCCCACAGATACTAATTTAATAATCTTTGACTTGGAAGATCACGTTCCAAGGCTTCCTCCTCAATTATCATTTCAGATCCAAGTTGTTGTTGAAAACAAGAATATCTGTAGAATTGTTATTGACGAAGGAGCCTCGACTTGCGTTATGTTTGTTACTTGTTGGAAATCCATTGGTTGTCCTACCCTCACCGAATCACACAATACACTTAAGGATTTCAATGGTATGGGATTTAAACCCTATGGTGTTATTTCGTCGTTATCTATTACGTTGGAAGGTAAATTGGTCAATGTCAAGGTTGAGGTCTTCGATGCACCTCTTGATTATAAACGTTTACTTGGCCATAGCTAGATTGATTCCATGCATGCATTTTTTTCTACCCTTTTCTGTGTGGTACGTTTCCCACCCAAGGAAAGTTCGTTACTATTGACCGGTTGACCTTCTTTAATTTCGATTCCCATACTAGCAACGTTCCTTTCATCTCGAAGACACCCCTTGGTTATGAGAATGTCAGAGTGGGTCTTTTGAAAGATTCAACTTTGATGGGTACCTTTTCAATCCCACCACCTGATATTCTCCCTCCTTTAGTTTCCTCTATTAACATGATATCCACCACTGTTCATGAAACCCCTGCGTCATATGACCCATGGGTAGTACCTAGCCCTGGTGATTACCCTCATTATGACAACAAGATGCCTTTAAGTCCGGTCGAATCCACTTACCAAGCTATTCAATCGATATCCCCCTCCCCTCCTTCTCTCTGTGATTCATCTCCTTATCTTTTTCACGTGATATTTCCTACTAAAGAGATGATCATGCCAGTCATGTCAATGGAAGACACTCCCTGGCATGATGGGCATCATCACTCCATTCTCTTTCTATAACATGAAACCATAGAGATTTATCAACGGATTTCGACTCCGTCGACCGTTGTTGTTGTTTATTTCGTTCCTGAGTTAACGCACGATATTTTGTATGAAGGGAACTTGAGAAACATTTCGCCTACCATCCCTCTCGACATTTCCATTAAACCTAGAGTCATGGAGAATGCTCATATTGGGGCCTCATGTTCTACTGATGAGGTCCACACATACAAAGCCCTTTTCCAAGAATTTCACGATGTTTTCCCTTGGAGTTACAAAGAGATGCCAAACATTGATCCTGATATCGTTGTGCACAAAATTAAGACATACCCAGATGATAAACCCGTTCGGCAGAGACTTCGCCCAGTACACCCATGCAAAGATGCTGCTATCAAGCTTGAGGTTGAGAAACTTCTTAAAGCTAGCTTTGTTTATCCCATGGCTTTGATTGATTGGGTATCCAATCTAGTTTCGGTGAATAAGAAACAAGGTACCATCCGTGTTTGTGTAGATTATAGGGACATAAATAAAGCTTGTCCTAAGGAAAATTACCCAACCCATTTCATGAACCAGATCGTTGACAACTACATCGACATCGAAATATTCTCTTTAATGGATGGTTTCTCCGTCTATAATCAAATTGATATTTTACCTGCGGGCCAACACAAGACCGCTTTTATTTTCCCTTGGGGGACCTTTGCCTACCATAAATTACCCTTTGGTCTCAAGAATGCTGGCATGACTTTTCAGCGTGATATGTCTTATGCTTTCCATGATATTAAGCACATCATGGAACCTTATCTCGATGATATACCGACACATTCCATGCATCGCCAAGATCACCCGACGCATTTGAGAACCATTTTTGTACATTGTCGTTATTATAGTATTCACTTAAACCCACACAAATGCATTTTTTGTGTGGAGTCCGACCGACTGCTTGGTTTTATTTTGTCGATACACAGTATTTGAGTACACCCCTTGAAGGTTGAGGCTATCCTTAATCTACCTCCTCCTTCCACTTTACGCTAGCTCCAAAATTTGCAAGGGAAGGTAAACGTTTTACGTCGTTTCATCCCCAACTACGTTGAACTGGCGAAACAATTCACTTGGTTACTCAAGAAATTTTACGAGTTTGTATGGGACGATACTGCAAACAACGCCTTTGAATCTTTGAAACTTGCCTTAACCCGTACACCATTATTGTTTCCCCCTAACTATAGTCGGGATTACTTCCTCTACTTAGCTGTTTCAGACTCTACCATTTCCATGGTATTAGTCCAAGAGGATGATTCACATGATTCACATGTGATATACTATTTGAGTTGGATTCTTATGACCATCGAGACCAAATACTTACATGTGGAAAAATTGGCCTTGGTGGCTATTCAAGTTGTCCAATGTTTCCATCATTATATCTTGTTACGCCGAACCACTGTTATTTATGATTGCAACCCTATGCAACATATCCTCACCCAAAACTTTCTAGGGGGAAAGTACTCCAAATGGATAGTGATTCTCCAGGAGTTTGACTTGGAATTTGAACGCGCGAAGTCAAAGAAATTCTTGGTTTTCTCCGAACTGATATGTGACCTTCCCTCCACTAAGACAGAAAAAGTGGTAGAGGATTCCCTGTTTGACGGATCCTTTTTTGTGATCAATTATGATGACGTATGGTACAAAGATATCATTATCTATCTCCAGACTCAAACTTTTTGTCCTAACCTATCTAGTACAAATTGTCATTGTATACACTATCAAGCTCAACAATACATCATTCTCGGTGATACCCTTTATCGTCGTGGTATTGACTCCATTTTTCGACGATGTCTCACTTATGATGAAGATGACAAAGATTTGAATGACTGTCACTACGGAGCATGTTTAATTATTGCATCACTGCTGTTAAAAAATGCCATGCTTGCCAAAATTATCATCACAAGATAAGATCTCATCTTGCTCCTTTACATCCTGTAGTTTCTGTTGGTCCATTTTCCAAATGGGGCATTGACTTCATGACATGTAACCCTCACTCTATATGGGGGCATGGATACATCATTGTAGCTGTGGATTACTTCACTAAATGGGCCTATGTGATGCCTACATTTGATAACACCGGGAGAACTGCAACATTGTTCATATTCAATCATATCATTACTCGGTTTGGTATCCCTCATGCTATTGTTACTGATCATGGTAGTCATTTTCGGAATTTTATGATGTCTAAACTTATTGAAAAGTTGGGTCTTCATCATGAAAACTCAACCCCCTATTATCCGCAGGCTAATGGCCAGGTTGAAGCAATCAACAAAGTTCTCATTACTATGCTTCAATGGATGATAGGAATTCATAAGACAACCTGGCACACGATGTTGTTCTCAGCATTATGGGCCTATTGGACATTTGTTAAGTCTGCCACGGGATTTACACCTTTCCATATAGTTTATGGTATCGAGGCTATGTTGTCTATCGAATGTGAAATGTCGTCTTTGAAATTGGTCATTGAACTTCTCCCCAATACCTCTACTGAAGAAGAGCGTGTTTTGTATTTAATGTAACTAGATGAAACCTGTCGTGATGCTACCCTAGTTATCGAAACTCAGAAGAAACTTGTTAAAGCCCAATATGACAAGCATGCCAAGCCACGTGTTGTTTTTGAAGGTGATCTAGTTCTCCTCTACGAGCAAGATCGTGATTTTCTAGGGGTTAGTAAATTCAAGGCCATGTGGCGAGGTCCTTACATTGTCAAACGTGTGTTGGAGAAGGGAGATTATGAGCTAGTTGATTATGATGGAATCCCTTTGAGTGAGCCCTGAAATGGGCTTTACTTAAAGAAGTACTATGCTTAAGTCATTTTTGCATGAGTGCTTGTAATTTTAGTGTATCATACTGTTGTGTGATTTTTTGTTGTCTAGTTTCGACCTTCAGTTGCTTACCTTGCGTTGTTCTTGGTTTCCAGATGTCGATGTATTTTCTAACCTACATTGTCTTCGTTGATGGCGCTAGTTGCAGTACTCATAACTTAGCATCTGCTTCTTGGGAAATTTACACACCTAAGGATGAATTGGTTAGTCTACATGGTGTTTGTTGTGGTCGTGCAACTAACAATATCGCAGAATACAGTGCAGTCATCGAATTATTGACCAACACTATATCTCTTGGAATCCGTCATCTTATTGTATGACTCTATTTGCAGTTAGTAGTCCTACAGTTGAGTAACGTCTACTCCATTCAAAGTCATACGTTATTAAGGGTATATTTACGAATTCACCACTTGGAATGTCATTTTGATTAAATTGAATATCAACACATTCCTAGATGTCTAAATACATTTACAGATGCATTGGCTAATTATGTGTTAGATAGACATCTGAGAAATTTATAAAATCCAATCACACTTTGTATAAACAACGAGTAAGCCAGTAGAAGCCTCATATCTCTATATATATAACAATAAAAGTTTTTACAAAAAGTGTTTTTTTCCTAAGACCAAAATATCAAAAATGTGAAGCACATGGCTTCACATACAAATATAGCATCAAGGATGTTGCTCGCTGTAACAAGCGACTGCCCGTGCTACTCTACGGAGCAGTCGACCGATGGAAGTAGATACACCCATTGTGTGGTGTTGATAACACCTTGGGATATTTTCAATAGAGGCATCTGGGACGTCCATCGTCATCCCCTCCAAGTTTTGTTCTATAGCCTCATAATCAACAACA